>JAMKQA010034213.1:0-18601 GCA_024699735.1 Posidonia australis | reverse complement strand
CGATTGTCAATCGAGTAGTTGGGGTTACCAGCCCAAAGAAAAGAAAAGGGGGCATGACAAACGCAATGTTTGTCAAGCGAAACAATCTCCCAGTCCGCCCAGACCAAGAGAGGAAGGAGACTTCGCGCCCGCGAATGCTCGAAAAAGAAAAGAAAGATGACCTTGACCGCCCGGCCAAGATCAACAAACTGGATTCCGTTCCCACGGAAACCCAGAAAAGAAAGGACCTTGACCACCCGGCCAAGATCGGCAAGCTAGATCCTGCGCCTGCAGAAACCCAGAAAAGAAATGACCTTGACCGCCCGGCCAAGATCGGCAAGTTGGATCCCGCGCCCGCGGAAACCCAGAAAAGAAAGGACCTTCACCGCCCGGCCAAGATCGGCAAGCTGGATCCCGCGCCCGCGGAAACCCAGAAAAGAAAGGACCTTGACCGCTCGGTCAGAAGGTCACACAGATGGATTTCCTGCCTAAGGAAATCCGAGAGGGGCTATGATCCGAACTATAAAGTCAACAAATCACGTCGAGAGATCTTCAGCCCGCGAAGATCCGAAAGGTGCTAAGACCTTGACACCCGAAGTCCAGCAGGTCAAAGCACGGGAATTCCTGCCCAAGGAAATCTGAAAGGAGGGCTGAGATCTGGACACCCGAAGTCAGCAGATCAAAGCACGGCATTTTCTGTCCAAGAAAATCCAAAAGGGGCTGCCCTGACACTCGAAGCCAAAGGGACAAGCCACGGGATTTCCTGCCTAAGGAAATCTGAGAAAGCTAGGACCATGATCGCTCGATCCTAATAGACGGATTCAAGGCTTCCCTTTTCCATATTTCTAGACTACCGGTAGTAATCTAGATGTTCCCATCCAAGGTTCAGTCCATTCGAATGAATCCTGGTGCCACCCCTTTCGCCTTTGAATTGCGATCCTAACAGACGGATTCATGGCTTTCCTTTTCCATCTTTTTAGACTACCGGTCGGAGTCTAGATGTTCCCATCCAAGGTTCATGCCATTCGAACGAATCCTAGTGCCACCCCTTTCGCCTTTGAATTTCGATCCTAACAGACGGATTCAAGGCTTCCCTTTTCATCTTTCTAGACTACCTGTCAGAGTCTAGATGTTCCCATCCAAGGTTCGAACCATTCGGACGAATCCTGGTGCCACCCCTTTTGCCTTTGAATTCTGATCCTAACAGACATATTCAAGGCCTCCCTTTTCCTTCTTTCTAGACAACCAGTCGGAGTCTAGATGTTCCCATCCAAGGTTCGGTCCATTCAGACGAATCCTGGTGCCACCCCTTTCACCTTTAAATTCCGATCCTAACGGATGTATTCAAGGCCTCCTTTTCCCATCTTTCTAGACTACCGGTCAGAGTCTAGATGTTCCCATCCAAGGTTCGGTCCATTCGGACGAACCCTGGTGCCACTCCTTTCGCCATTGAATTCCGATCCCGGTGGACGGATTCAAGGCCTCCTTTTCCCATCTTTCTAGACTACCGGTTGGAGTCTAGATGTTCCCATCCATGGTTCGGTCCTTTCGGACGAACCCTAGTGCCATCCTTTTTGCCATTGAATTCCGATCCTGACGGACAGATTCAAGGCCTCCTTTTCCCATCTTTCTAGACTACCGCTCGTAGTCTAGATGTTCCCATCCAAGATTCGGTTCATTTGGACGAATCCTGGTGCCATCCCTTTTGCCTTTGAATTTTGATCCTAACAGACGGATTCAAGGCCTTCCTTTTCCATCTTCCTAGACTACCGGTCAGAGTCTAGATGTTCCCATCCTAAGTTCGGTCCATTCAGACGAATCCTGGTGCCACCTCTTTCGCCTTTGAATTCCGATCCTAACGGACGGATTCATGGCCTCCGTTTCCCATATTTCTAGACAACTGGTCGGAGTCTAGATGTTCCCATCCACGGTTCGGTCCATTCAGATGAATCCTGGTGCCACCCCTTTCACCTTTAAATTCCGATCCAAACGGATGTATTCAAGGCCTCCTTTTCCCATCTTTCTAGACTACCGGTCAGAGTCTAGATGTTCCCATCCAAGGTTCGGTCCATTCGGACGAACCCTGGTGCCACTCCTTTCGCCATTGAATTCCGATCCCGGTGGACGGATTCAAGGCCTCCTTTTCCCATCTTTCTAGACTCCCGGTCAGAGTCTTGATGTTCCCATCAATGGTTCGGTCCATTCGGACGAACCCTAGTGCCACCCCTTTCGCCTTTGAATTCCAATCCTGACTGACGGATTCAAGGCCTCCTTTTACCATCTTTCTAGATTACCGGTCGGAGTCTAGATGTTCCCATCCAAGGTTTGGTCCATTTGGACGAATCCTAGTGCCACCCATTTCACCTTCGAATTCCGATCCTAACAGACGGATTCAAGGCATCCCTTTTCCATATTTCTAGACTACCGGTAGGAGTCTAGATGTTCCCATCCAAGGTTCGGTCCATTCGAATGAATCCTGGTGCCACCCCTTTTGCCTTTGAATTCCGATCCTAACAGGCGGATTCAAGGCTTCCCTTTTCAATCTTTCTAGACTACTGGTCGGAGTCTAGATGTTCCCATCCAAGGTTGGGTCCATTCGGACGAATCCTGGTGCCACCCTTTCGCATTTGAATTTCGATCCTAACAGACAGATTCAAGGCATCCCTTTTCCATCTTTCTAGACTACTGGTCGGAGTCTAGATGTTCCCATCCAAGGTTTGGTCCATTCAGATGAATCCTGGTGCCACCCCTTTCGCCTTTGAATTTCGATGCTAACAGACGGATTCAAGGCTTCCCTTTTCCATCTTTCTAGACTACTGGTCGGAGTCTAAATGTTCCCATCCGCTGTTCGATCAGTCCGGATGATCCTCGGTGCCCCCCTTTGTTTTGAGCTCCACTCCAAATGGATGGAATCAAAGCAAACTGTCTTCCTCCTTCCTTTGGGATGGTATCCAGAACTACCCAAGCAATCCTTGTGATGCTCGATGGATTCCCCACACTTCTTGTTCCTTCCCTCCTCTTAGGCTGGTAGCCTGAACTATCCAGGTGACTTCCGTGACCAGTCACTTTTCGGTCGGCAAGCACCGTGAGTCTTGTCTGGTGCTTTTCTCAACAAGTGTGATAACCAGTCATGTCTTTTAGGAGCTGACTGGTCGTCAACTTGTCAGCATTTGTTATTTGTTTTGGTTTCTCTGATGTTGGCTTCGATTGCAGCGTTTAGGGAGATAAGATGGGACTTCTGGTGCATTCACCGACTGGTAGCTGGTTGCCATTAACTAACTCTTTCTTGCAGCTTCGGATAGGCTATCTTTGTCAACTCCAAGTGATGATCTCCCCTTCCTGATCCCTCTTCCTTGTAAGAAGGGGTGGGGTGTCTCTGTCAACCCTGAGCATCGGTCTCTGCTCCATTCGTCCTCCAACCTCAGTCAGGGAGGGGCATCTGTAGACCCCGCAATATGCTTGCAAATGGACCAAACCCTAACAGGATTCTAAAAAACCCTAAAAAACCAAACGAAACCCTAAAAATCATAGGTTAACCCTAAAAACTCTAAAAAACCAAATAAAACTCTTGGAAAATCCAAAAACCCTAGAAAAGCCCTAAAATACAAAACAAAACCATAAAAACCCTAGGAAAACCCTAAAAACTCTAAAAAACCAAATAAAACTCTAGGACAAACAAAAAATCCTATAAAAACCCTAAAATACCAATAAACCCTAAAACCTAGGTTAATCCCAAATCCAAACCTTAAATCCTTGGTTAAGACCTAAATTAAATTCAAAACCCTAATCCAAACCCTAAACCAAGGTCAAACCCTAAGTCAAACCCAAAACCATAAGTCAAACCCTAAACCATAAGTCAAACCCTAAGTCATAAATCAAACCCCAACAAACTTAACTACTTCTCACTTCTCTCCAACAAACTTAACCACTTCCCACCTCTTCTTAACCACCTTAACAACTTCCCACCTTTTCTTAACCACCTTAACCATTTCCCACTTCACTCCAACCACCTTAACCACTTCCCACCTCTTCTTAACCACCTTCCACTCAAACCATAACAACCAACCAAGCCATTTGGAAGCCTATAAATAGCCCCATTTGTGAGTGAAAAAGGGACTTTTGGAAAATTAAGAAAGGAGCTTCCCAAAGCTTTTTCTCCCAATCAAAGCTACTAGAGTGATCCTAGAGCAAGGAGGAAGCTCGTGGAGGAGAGAAATTGGAGTTTTCAGCCATCTCCGGTGAGCTCCGGCGAGCTCCGGTGGTCAACTCCACTGCCAGACCAGGTACGCTCTCTACAAACCTCTATTTAGGTCCAAAATTCTCTCCTAGGTCTCCCCCTATCTTCCTTGATTGATTCCAACAGATCCAAAGGTCTCCTCTGGTCCGAATCGAGCTATCAAGCCTCGTCGGAGCGATTTTCCGACGACCTAGGTGGCGGAATGAATCTGTTACTCAGATCGTGCCCCAAAGCCTTGGATCCTCCTTCCCAGACCTCCCCCTAGCTCTTCCAATCCTTTGTGCACCGTTTCGTTGCCTCCCGGAGCTCCTAGTGGAAGCTCGTCGGAGTCGTGCAATGTCGCCGTCGCCAGGGAAGACTACTGAAAACAGCGAGGGGACGTGCGCCTACAGCCCCGCCGTGCCTCTTCGATCATCTAGAAACACTCCACGGCATGCCCCTAACACACCGGAGTCTTCAAAGTCGAGCCACGAGCCCCGGATCACTCCTGCAACCAAGCTCACTAGAGAAGACGACGGCGACGGCAGGCGGAACCCAACATTGCACGATCTTCCTCCATTTTGGTCCCTGATGGAAGGGGAATGATCCTCACCGCACCACCAAGCCTCTTGGATACCTGAGCGACGCGCCGCAGCCCTCCAGCAACCTCCTTCTTCTCTGACGCTGTCACCGGAGTGCCCCGACTGTTGAATCTTAGATCCAGACCTCTAGATCCTTTCTTCCTCTTCTCCTCTTGCTCATTGTGCCTCCTGATCTCCGATCAGGCTTCGGCCGACGGTCATCGACGGCAGAGTTCTGTCGCTGGCGGCCGTCGATTCTTTTTCCTTTTAAATAATATAAAAATAAGTTTTGTTTGATTAAATTTCTAAAACTTTTGTTTTGTTTCATCTAGGTCCTTATTTTCTTACAAGTAGGTCCTTTTTTTTCTTACAATTAGGTTCTTGCATTTTTGTTAAATCGTTTGAATAAAGTTTGATTTGAAAAGATTGCAATGTGCCCCCTGAGCTTTCTTAATAATGTTTTCCAGGCTAAAAAGTTTGATGAAAGCCCCCCTGATTTGCTTTTCATGCATTAAAGTCCAGTATTTTTGCATTTAAAACCCTAACTTTCATGAAAATCATTCTGAATGCATATTTCTTTGTTTAACTTGCATTTAAAACCCTAAATTTCATGAAAATAATTTTGAATGCATATTTCTTTGGTTAAATTGCATTTAAACCCCTAAATTTCATGAAAATAATTCTAAATGCATATTTCTCTGTTAAAATTGCAAGTTAAACCCTGAGAATTCAAATATCTGCATAGATGTGGTTTAAATTGCATTTTAGCCCCTGAACTTTACTGATTTCACACTGAATGCATGTTTTCGAGGGTAAAATTACAGAATTGTCCTTGGAACTTTCTGCTTTCAAACATGGATTCTTTTTCTTGCATATTTTAGCCTGAATTTCCACAAAATTGCATTAAATACATGTTTTAGTGGCAAAATTGCATTTTGACTCCTAAGAATCTTCAATTTGACAAAAAATGCACAGATTTGCACATTTGACCCCAGATTTCTTCAAAATTACATGAAATGTGTTTTTCTATGTATTTTTGATGATTTAGCTTCAGAATTTCAGTTTTCATTCAGAATTTGGATTTTTTGCACAAAAGCCCTTGGAATTCACAAGTTATGCTCTCACATGCATTTTGCACATTTTGTTGCACTTTTTCGTGCATATTTTTTGGTATTTTCTTCCTCGCGTCGTGCACTCCTTTGTAACTCATTTCAAGCTTGGTTTTCTCATCATTTCCCAGATTTCTTCCGATTTTTTGCGTTTTTGGTTTGATTTGGTTTTCCATCGCCCGAGGGCATACATTAACAGGCTTAACAATGCCGACATTGTCCCGAATGAGGATTATTTTTCCTAATTTGATTTTCTCAGATTTATTCAAATTTCCCTGATTTGCCAGACACTTTCCGAGAGTTTCTCGATTCTCATGATTTTCCTCATCGCCCATGGGCGTACAGTAAAGCGTTATTCTCAATGCCTACAATTGTCCCGTGGATTATCTTTTTCCTTTTATTCTTTTCTTCTCTTTGATTTGGCATTTTTTCCAGTCGTCTTCATCATGTGCATTCAGAATAGGCAAGCACACATCTAATAGTCCATTTAGTAAGTAGGAAACCTAGAAAGACCGAGTGCTACGGGCGCATATTTGGGGGTGCCTAACCCCTTCCCCATGCGTAACAAGAATCCTTACCCTTTCTCTGGCCCGCATTGATTTGTGCATTATATCCATTTGGCACAGAGCATACATGTTTCCTTCATATTGCTTTCTTCTTGGTTTTCTTTTGTGTTTGGTTTTCCTCGTCTTTCCATTAAAAGACTAGGTGGCGACTCCATTCCTTATCCTTTCTTATCTTCCTTGGTATTTCCGAGTCTAGTCTTCTTCTCCAAATTCACCATGTTCACCGTGACAGTATCCGGACTCCTCGTGTGCTTCCACACACCAGTAAGGAGAGCTGTGTAGGGTTTCACCGACATGGTCACACCTAGTCATTATAGGAATTCATTATCACAGAAAACATTTCATGATTTTTTTTCATGCATTTCATAAGCCTTTTTAAATCTTTTATCATCACACAAGCACTAATAATACGAAGTTTTTGTCTACTATAAACTATAGGTCGCACTTCCCATTCATGTCGATCGCTTGTGCACCTTGATCTCGCCACAGCCTCGCTCTACCAACTCACATTGGTAGGTTTCATCTATCAGTCGTGCTATAGTATTTACAGAGAAAACAAGAAAACACATATGGCATGAAAACTCATCATAAATCTTTATCAATCAAGGAAAACATCACACATTTCCTACTAATTATCAAAACATGCTCAGCTACTCATTTTCAACGATTCTAGGCATGATTTTAAGGAGAAATAGAGGGGGAACATGTACACACTTCGGTTCTCTATTGTTACTCTCCTTCTCCGGTGAGCTCTCACCCTCGAAGACACCCTCTGATGACACAGATCTCTACCTCTAACGATGGTCCTCTCTGGCAGCAGCTCACCTCCGACGATCGATCTCCGATAGGCAACTCCAACGACAGATCTAGTGGAGCTCCTCCCTCTCTCTCCCACCTCACCTCTCTTTCTTTCTCAACTCTTTTCACTCTCTCTACTCTTTTTCACGTCTGTGCCTTGACATAGGAGAAGCTAGGCTCTTATATAAAATCCTCCCACCACCGACAGCCTCTTGTTCTTTTGGCGAATCTTTTGGTGGCACAGTAGGTGAGGTGGTAGTGCACTGGTGTGGCAAATAGAGAAGGTGTCAAGCAACAGTGTTGGTGGGAAAAGTGGGGCAATGATAGATAGGCAGCATTCACTATTTTCTCGTAGTGGCTTACTATACCAGGGCAACACGTCGGCAATACATGCTGGCAATCTCCATTGGTTACTCAGGCCTACAATACCCGTTGACAAGTTTCACGTGGTCCTCTCACCTACTATCATCCTATACTATTCTCCTGATTCTTACTTAATAGAGCCAAAGAGAAACAAGAACCAAACTAGGAAATAGACACACATCAATCAAGGTCTCCAATAACATTAAGCCTTAACTTATCTAGATAACATCACAATTTCTCAATTACAATGGTGTATTATCTTTGGACTTCTGGTTACAATTCTATGCTCATCCTTGGATGTTACATCCTACCCCCTTAAAAGAATTTTGTCTTCGAAATTCTCTTCTAATAGAACAAGTGGGGGTACCGCGACCACACATCAACCTCTCACTCCTAGGTAGCCTCCTCGATGCTGTGGTGCTGCCACTGAACCAATACAAGAGGGATTATTTTATTCTCGTGGACTTGTTCCTTCCTGTCAAGTATCTGAATAGTGTCCTCCACCATGGACAGGTCCTCCTGCAATTCTTCTGGTTGAACTAGGATCACTTGGGAGACATCAGCCAAGCATTTTCTTAGCATCAAGACATGGAATACATTGTGCACGCCAAATAGATCAGGTGGTAAATCTAGCTTGTAAGCAACTTCCCCAACCCTTCTGGAAATCTTGTAGGGTCCAATGTAGTGAGGACTCAACTTTACCCACTTCTCGAATCTCGTCACTCCTTTAGTAGGTGACACCTTTAGGATTACAAAGTCTCCTACCTCAAATTCTAATGGTCTCCTCCTCCGGTTTGCGTAGCTTTTTTGTCTGCCTTGAGCAGCTGCTAGCCTCTTCTTGATCAACTCCACTTTATCAACATACTACTACACAACTTTTAGGCTCACGAGTTGTTTGCCTACTTTTTTCCAACATGTAGGTGTCTTACATGGTCTTCCAAACAGGACTTCATACAGTGCCATTCTAAAGCTGGAGTGATAACTATTGTTGTAGGCGAATTCGATCAGAGGTAGATGATCTTCCTAGCTTCCTCCAAAATCCAAAGTGTAGGCCTGCAAAATATCTTCTAGTGTCTAGATAATTCTCTCTATTTGCTTGTCTATTTTAGGATGGAAAGCGGTGTCGAAATTCAACACTCTTCCAAATGCCTCCTACAACGCTCCTTAAAACCTCAATGTAAATCGGGTGTCTTGGTTAGACATGATGGACACTGGAACTCCATGCATTCGAACTATCTCAGACACGTACAACTTTGCCAACTGTGATAATGGGAGATTTACTCGCATAAGTAGGAAATGCGCTAACTTTGTAAGTTGATCCATAATTACCCAGACTGTATCATTCTTCCTTTTGGTTTTGGGTAGTTTTGTCACAAAGTCCATTGATACATTCTCCCATTTCCAAACTGTAATATCTACAGGTTGCAAAGTTCCTCCAGGCTTCTGGTGCTCAATCTTGAACATCTAGTAGTTGCACATCTCACCATGTGCTCAGTAATCTCTCTCTTCATTCCAAGCTACCTAAAATTTCTCTTCAAATCCTTATACATCTTTGTGCTTCCTGGATGAATTGTATATCTGGACCAGTGGGCTTCATCTAGCAATCCCTACTAACTCCACTTGAGATATGTATAGACAAAGGTCATACTTGAGTTGTCCATCCACACCAACAAAGAAGTAAGGCATCTCTCTCCTCCAATTTCCTCTAGATTTCCTCCACAAACAGGTACAGTTGCTGAGTTGACACAATTGCCTCCAGCATTCTTGGGCAAACAAACAAATTTACTAACCAAGCTCCAGTAGGTCCCTAAGACTGTCTCCGAGGTTTGCACTCAACCAATCCTTCTAGTAGGTGTCATTCCTTGATCATTAGGTTGGCCATAGTATGAGTGTGTTTTCTTGGGGCATTAGTGACTACATTAGCCTTCCCTAGGTGATAGGATAGACTGAAGTCATAGTCCTTGAGGCATTCCACCCACCTTCACATTCTCAGATTCAGATCTCTCTGTGTAAAGATATACTTCAAGCTCTAGTGACCTGTAAATATCTCGAATTACTTGCCATACAAATAATGCCTCCAAATCTTCAGGGCAAAAACCACTATTATAAACACCTTATTTTGGCAGCCACTTGCAACGGACTCGTCCGGAAGAATGTGCTTCAACGGCAATGAGGCGCTTCACCCCTTCTAAACCCTTTTTTCCTCAAAACCAACCCAAACACCCTAAACTCAGCCCAAATCCAACAATTCACTTTAAACAAATCCTATTAAACCAAGCCCAACACCACATGCATTTTATAATCTACATTAACCATGCTTATGACTCACAGCATCATGCATGATACACCACATTGCTTTCTCTAGCATTTTGTACTTTATTGCATACAACATTATATTTACATATTAGTTACCTTTGCATCCTCTTCATGCATCATGACATTCAGATCACACTTGCATTTAGGGTGATGACGATTACTATGTCGAATCCTTTTGACCGATGGTCTAGGATTCACAAGGTGTAATTGAGCCCATTTACATCAAATTTCTGCCCCACTCACATCACATGCATCAGCATAGCATATGGCATGCATCCATTTTTGACATAGCAAGCATGCATGATCATTTGCATTTGGCGACACACAAGCGAGTGAAAAACCTAGAAAGACCAATTTCTTGGGTGCATGGGGGTGCCTAACACCTTCCCCATGCATAACAGGAGTCCTTACCCTTTCCCTGGCTCGCAATGGCCAATGTGTTGCATCCATTAGGCACGGAGCATGCACACACATTCACGCATACATTTGCATTCATTTGCATTATTTTTCTTGCGCTTTATCGCATCCAATTTTCTGTCTTTCCGGTTTTAAAAGATTAAGTGGTGACTCCATTTTGTCCTTATCGTTTCTCTTTCGTGTTTCGTTCAGTGTTTTCAAGTCAAGTGTCCTTCCTCGGAGTCACCATCCTTGTCGTGACCTTTTTGGTTCTTCGCGTGTTCCCCCACACGAAGGTCAATTCCAGCATGGTCACATGAACTTGTGACTCTGTTGGGGAAACAAGACTCCAATTTTTGTTTTTTCCTACTTTTCACTTGTTTGTTGTCTTGTCGCCACATTTGTTTGCTAATATCATTACATGCCTTTTGCTTGTTGAGTGTTTTTTTTTACACACTTGCTATGCCACAACACACGCACATGCCATGTTACATGTCTTTTGATGTGATGGATGTTTTCTCTTTTCACCATCATGTTTACACGACACGCGTACATGCCATGATCATGCCTTTTACCTGATGTATGCTTGTTTACTGGCTATGCTTTAGTGTTTTCTTTCCCTTTCACACTTGCCATCTTAGGAAAAATAAAGACATGTTTGCTCCTCCCTAACTGGTTTAACATAAAATCCACAACAATAAAAACAAAATTTAGACAGAACTAGAGACTTCTATGCACTCTCTCCCCTATCTAGCTTAATAAAACTCGCAAGTAGAAGACAATAAAGCATTCTGCATAATTGAGCATTTTAGAAAGCATGCATTTTCTCCTCTTCTGTGTCTACCCACACTGTGCGAAGGGTAGTCCCTAGTTCCCCGTTCTATAGCTTTGGCGTAGGACGAGCGATCAGCCTACTCCATTGTCCAAGGTCGTGTAGGTGTTAGTAGAGGGTACAACCCATGCTTTGGTGGGGTCGAGGCTCCCAATGCACCACCGTTCCACAACTTTGGCGTGCGACGAGTCCTTACTTTCTAGCTTGTGTCTAAACCCAAACCCATGAGTGAGTCTCATATGGTTGGCCCCACTCAAGACATGCATTGTAAGAGAGCACATTCTAGGTCATTCATCTTCATTGTGAGACATTGCATGCTACCTTAATAATTTTCATCTGTGTTTTTGTCCTTGTCTAGGTTCTAATACTTGTTTCTGCCTGTCTCCATAGGTAGCTTGTGCGAGGTCCTCGGTTAGGAGCTCGAGTGTCTCTTTTGTGGGTTGCCTCCCGTGGTCTTTTCTCTTTCCTTGAGTTAGTGTGACTTCCGACCATAGCTCGTCTTTGGGTCCATGCCTCTTCTCGTCGTCGAGGCCCTCTCTGTGCATGCTCATGGACTGCTATTGCTCAGCAAACTAGTGAGTCTCGTTCTGCTGCTCTGGAGGGGGTCCCGACTTCGCTCCCTCCGTCTCTACTTGCCTTTTCATTGTTTTCACCTCCTTTGATGTCCATTCTCCTGTTGTCATTGCTATTTCCATGTCCTCAGTTTCATTTGTGCCTTCTCCTTCCAGCTTGCCTGTCGAGGGGACCTCTGCCATGCAAGCGCAACATCTGCTTGCTCTCGCCTAGAAGCTGTAACACATGGCTCTGGCCCTTGATCTGGCGTTTGTCTCCTTTCCTCCGACCCTTGAGGTCTTGGTGCACCTTACTTCAGCTACATTGCCACACATCACTACACCTACGTCCTCACCATCGCTCCAGCCACTCATGGCTCCAGTAATGGCAGCGCCTTCCCTATCTCCTACATTCACACTACACTTTGCATAGCATTCATCTCCATCAGCTGATGGCTAGCTTCTCGGCTTGGCAAGAGCATAGCATTCCCTGAGACCATTGCCTAGTTCCGTACCGGTACAACAGCTGTTGTTCCCACACTTTGCACCACACATAGCATAGCATATTTCTCATCTATCCTTGCATCAGATACAAGCCATCGCATGCATAACATCACCACACAAAGCATCCTTGCACGAGTATGCTAGCCCCCATGTCTCGACACCAAGAGGCATGTGGGTGGATCCGGAGGAGCGCACAAGTGCGACCCATACAACATATGTGGCACCTACCTCAACTACACCTGTCTCGTTAGCAACAACTTCGGACGCCCTCCTTACCAAGATGGGCGATCTAAAAAGAGCACTTCGTCAAGTGCATGCTAGAGACCACCAGTCCTACTAGTTCTGGGACCTCTGCTACTTTCCAGAGGTGATACTCCATTTGAATTTCCACGTCCTAGAATTTGAGAAGCTCAATGGTAGAGGCTAGCTTATATCACATTTGAAGGTGTTTTATAGAGACCTCGCACAACTTCACGATGACGAGAGGCCCTTGATCCACCTATTCCAAAAGAGTCTGACTAGGCCTGCCCTCAAGTGGTTCACTTCATTGGACATGACCACATTCTAGACTTGGAACGACCTTAGCCAGGCATTCCTAGAATAGTATTCCTTCAACCTCGACTCGATCCCTAGATGCGAGGATCTAGTCGCAATTAGGTAGAGACCCCACAAACTGTTTGGGGAGTATGTCAATCACTGGTGGACATTAGCCTCCAAAATCAAAGATAGACCCTCTGATGAGGAGTCTATTGAGATCATCATCAAAGGAGCTGAACCAGCGATAAGGCCTTTGCTCAGCATTCAGCATGTTGCATCCTTGATTTGGGTTGGTGCCTAAGTGGAAAGCTCACTGCAAAGTGGGTGGTTTCCCGCACTCTCAACGTTCATCAGATAGGCTACCGCTTCCACCAACAACACTGACAACGACACCGACACTGTCTACACCGAAAGGGTAGCTATCGCATATGATCGTCTACAGAGCTTGCTGACGTGGAGAGTCTGCCTAACCCAGATCAGTTAGAACTTGCATCTAGTCCTCCATGCATTGCATACACAAACTCCACCGTCGAGCAAGTCATCACGCCGCACCAGCTCGGTAAGGACAACGACTTGAGCGAAAGCAACCTTGCCGCACCGAAGGGGATTACTATCCTTTTGCGGAGCCGCTAAGTGCCCTTTTCCCTAAGGTCAAGTCACTTCTGAGGCTCTCTAATTCTCGTCCGCTACCGAGTCCAATCCTTCGGTGGTATGATACGAGTACATACTGTAGCTTCCACTGTCGTGTCGGGCATTCGACAAATGGCTTCATTGCCTTACGGAATGCTGTTCAGAACCTAATTGACCGAAAGGTCATCAGCTTTGCCTTGCAGGAGGCAGACCAAACACATGCACCTATCCACATACACACACTTGCACAGGCGCACCCGGACCAGTCCAACACATCCTCTGTTGAATTCCTAGATTTTGAGGATGCTGCGGGCTTGGGGGTCTTCATCCTTTCTCCTTTCCCTCCTATTTCCAATGTCTCCTCGATAAATCCTGCTGATTTCATCAGTCTTTCTTCTCCAATTGTTCCCAACCCTTCTGTGGGCGGCCCAAAGCAATAGTGAGACTGTCAGCACTCTGGACCTTAATAGAAGACATTAGCCAGCAGTTTCAGTAGCTACAACAGTTCCAACAGGTTCATCCACAACTTCAGCCATCATGATTCCAGCGGTACTACCAAATTAGCTAGTGACCCCGATAGCATGAATAAAGCCACCTCAATAAAACAATCAGTTGTAGGGATTGGAGTTGTATCCTTTTCTCTTGTTTTCTCTATTATTTTCTTTTCAGCATCATCATCATCATCATCATGCATCAAAAATACAAAAATACAAAAATAAAAAATATATATATAAAAGCCAAAAAAACAAAAAAACCAAAAATCAGAAAAAATAGAAAAAAAATATCTTCAAAAAATCAAAACCCAAATATATATATATATAAAAATCAGAGAACAACAAAACACTTTGCATCATAATCATTTGCCCGATGACGAGAATCCAAAAGCTGCCTGTGTTGGATCAGACCACCCTCCCTCAATGGACACTACCTAGATGACCAAGTAGCAAGGGAGCCACCATCCATCAAAGTTGGACGAAATGTCCAAACTCTGCAAGGATCCTGCACCTCCAAGAGGGAGATAACATGTTGGGGTGATTGAATGCGTGAGCCAGAAAAGAAATACACATCTGCATGGGCATAAAAGAAATAGAAGACAAAAGGCGAAGACTGAAGTCAGCTCAAGAGTAAGAGACTTGCAGCGTAACTCTGCCCCTACCATACCTTGGAGAGGAGTCAGAGTATGCGCCTGGATAGTCGCACCATCGAGGGTCTAGCCCCCCTCTTTTAGCAAAAGTCTCCAGCCCAGATTAGGCGCCTATTGCCTCCAAGTTAGGGATAGAGCCAAGCCATGCAACTACAAGAGAGAAAAAGAAATATCAGTGAACTAAAAAAAAAAGTAGGTGCAAGACCCTAAAGAGTTTGGCATGGAGCCCGATCCATCTCACCACCCCACGGCAAACTCAAGTGCCACTACTCATCCCACAAGAGCCACCAACCGCTTGTGAACCTTCATAGAGTCGGCTGAGTCGAAGGCCTCCTCCTCCAACAAGCATACAGCTTTCTAACCTAACTGAGGGCAAACAAAACAAAAAGTACAAAACAACCAAAAATAATCAAAAATCTAAACCCAATCAATAAAGCATACTCTTCCTACTCAGCAATAAAAAAATCACAGTTCATCAATAACCTACTTGCTTGCAACAATAAAATCCACCCTAAGAATCCTAGTAATTATTCATCTTGTTTGCTTGAGCCTTTTGCTTGCATATTGCATTGCCTCGCAAGTCTTCATTGAGAGTTTGCAAGCAGGGGCATTTCAGCTGCCTTCCGGTCAGAGCATATCAACGACAAGGGCACTTGCCAACACACACGTAGTCTAGAATAGTAGAATCAGCAACACAACATCAATCACACCTTCTAGCAAGCTAGCATCCCTCGTTTGGCACAACTAACATTAGTCTCACCCGTCCGGTAGTCCAGAGTGCCTTCCAGTCACAGCCTAACCCCGCGCTTCCTCTTCTTTCCTTTTCATCCATTTTTGCTCCTGTCCTATCCTATCTACCCACTGTGTGGGTTGTCTATGACGATCTGCATGTCTGCACCTTACCTTTCCTTGGCAATGTGTCTTATGCCAGCTCTAAGACCATTAAACACCCTCAAATGGTGTTCATCATCTCATGTGGTTGCTCGATTCGATACCAAGGGCATCTGTTTTCACCCCGGTATCTCCCGAGCTGCCTCCTAGTTTCCTTCTTGTGTTATCCTCCTTCGATACCAAGGGCATCTCGGCTACCTTTTGGTATCATCTCGCTCTTCCATGGGCTAGCAACCCTAATTATCACACGAATCGTCTTTGGACGTTTGCCACACTCTAAGGTGTGACGTTCCCGTTACTTACCACCATCTCTCCCTTGATACTAGGGGTATCACAACTGCCCTTTGGCATCATCTCACTCCCCATCGTCGGGCTGATAACCCTAATTATCCGACGATGAGTCCGTCAACTTATCGTTGGGCTGATAATCCTAACTATCCGGTGGTGAGTCTGTCAACTTATCATCGGGCTGATAACCTGAACTATCCGATGATGAGTCCGTCAACTTATTGTCGGGCTGATAGCCCTAACTATCTCGTGATGAGTCTGTCAACTTATCGTCAGACTGATAGACCTAACTATCCAGTGATGAGTCCGTCAACTTATTGTCGAGTCGATAACCCTAAGTATCCAGTTATGAGTCCATCAACTTATCATCGAGTTGATAACCCTAACTATCTGGTGATGAATCCGTCAACTTATCGTCAAGTTGATAGCCTTAAGTATCCAATGATGAGTGCATCAACTTATCGTTGGGCTGATAGCCCTAACTAATCAGTGATGAGTCCGTTAACTTATCGATGGGTTGATAACCCTAACTATCCGGTGATGAGTCTATCAACTTATCATGCTCCTAGCATAGGTTAAGCATTTTTTTTCCACCTCATGTCATTGCATTTCATCACATCCATCACACATCACCGTATGTCCTTGCTTAAGCATGACACTTCATTGCATTTGACCACATCCCTTAGTATATCATTGCATGCTATCATGTAGATTTCGCATCCTATGATATCGCATCATACCACATTACATAAGCATCACATCAACACTATTGGAATATCTCCATTTAGCATCGTAACATCATACTCCTTTCTGCAGCCAACACCACCTCACACAAGGTGCTTAGCATGTCCCCCGCAGCATTGAGTGTTAGTGATTCGTCCTCGGCACTACTTGCTCGGTCTAGTATGCTCGCATTACGTGCTCAATCCTTCATACATAACCATGTATACCACCACATCTGCATTATCACTTGCATCGGCATTGTGTGCTTAGCATGTGTCCCATAGCATTGGGTGCCAATGATTCGTCCTTGACGTCACCTACTCGATTGGGTATGTTCCCCATCATGTGCCTCACATTGCGTGCATTGTCCCTAGCAACCCTTGTATTCACCTTTGCAATCGAGTTGCCCAGTCACTTTTTCTTTGTCGGCCCAACGAGTCCGATAACTCGTCATCTCTCCCCTTTCTTTGTCAGCCCGATGAGTCCAATAACTCGTCAGTTCTTCCCTTTCTTTTTCAGCCCAATGAGTCCGATAAATCGTCAGCTCTCCCCTTTCTTGTCGGCTCCTAGCCGCTTGTTCGAACACGAACGACGACTAGGTTCTATCCTGTCATTCCCTTGCATGCACTACATCTGCATGCCATTTGCACCGCACATTCAGTATTTGCATTAGCATTGTGCAGAGCTGTGTGTATCCCCAACAAGGCTCAGCACCTGCATTTGCATTCCAACCGTATTTTGCATCCATATGCATCATCTACATCAACTTTGCATGGGACCGCACGTGTCTCTGGCAGAGCTTTGCACGATCTGGCGGACACCTAAGATTATCATCCTCCACACACCTCATCATGCATCATCACCCCATCGGCATCCCAATGTTTAGCATGCCACTAGCAGCATTGAGTGCCAATGACTTGTCCTCGGCACTACGTGCTCAGTTTGCTATGCTTCGCATCGCATGCCTAATGTTGCATGCTTTTTTCTTTCAGCCTCACCACCAGCATTGCATATTTAACACACATTCGCATTAGCATCATGTGGAGCTTTGCATATCCCCAGCAAACCACAACACATACCAGCATTAGCAACAACATGCATCATTCATATCACACTCATGTTTCTACCAAAGCTTAGCATCTACATCTGCATTCCAACAGTGGGTCATTCCATTCTGTGTATCCACCAAGTGAGTGGCTCAGTGCCAATAGCAAACACCACCCTCTTGTGGGTTGCCAAATGGCATCTCTTTTGTCAACCCTAAGCATCAGTTTCGGTGCCTTACGTCTTTCAACCTTGCTCAGGGAAGGGCATCTGTAGACACCCCGATTTTGAGGTGACTCATAGATGAATTTTCCAGATGTTGCTTTGGATTTGGCAAACTCAATCCCAGCAGCTAAACCTATAGCAGGCCCGTAGCCCAATTAGAAATCCAGACATGTGGGGGAGAGCACCAAGTTAGAGCACCAATGTTGAGCACCTAGCTGGAGCACCAAGCAAGAGCACAGAAGTGGCGCACCTAGGTGGAGTACCAATGTGGCGCACCTAACTGGCGTACCATTCTGGCCCACTAAGCTGGCGCACAGCCACTTCTCAGGCTGCTGGCTGCTGGCTTTCCACCTCCCATGTCTGTAACCACCACCAGCGAATATGCCATGGAATCTACACTAGGCTCTTTGATTATGAGGCTGCCTGCATTCCATGGGGGTTACCCTTGAAAAATCCTATATAAGGACCCCCATAGGCAGCCATTTGGGACCCCTGATAAAGCTATCTAGATCCAAGAGAGCACCTTGAGCAAGCCATATACTGATTTCAGCAACCTATTCTCATTTTCTTGAGCATCCTCTTGCATTCTAAAGCATCTCCAGCCCTTCCAAAGCAACAAGGATCATATTATCTTGGGTTTTCTAAGAAGGAACACTTGGGACAATGTAGGTTCCTTTCTTTTCTTTTTATCTTTAATCTTAGCTCTTGCACTGAATAAAGTCTGCCATGCACTTCATATAAACTGATTTTTTCCTTTTTGTTTACATGAGATTCATGATGAGAAAATTACCCCATGTATAAGATACTCTGCATGTAAAATCTAAATGAAGAAATCTACATTATGACATGTCTATAAACTAGTCTTTCCTCTTTATTTCCTTACACTAGGAACCATGATTCATGAGCAT
>JAMKQA010034212.1:0-21980 GCA_024699735.1 Posidonia australis | reverse complement strand
TCTGAGAAACAGATCTGCACTGAGCAAACTTTTTGCACGAATTCCTCCTTCCACCCAGCAATCTATATTCGTGTTCTGGAGCTCTTCCTTGCATCCTAAAGCACCCTTGGTCCTTCCAGAGCAACAAGGATCTTCTTATTTCATATATTTGAAGAAGGAAACATCATAAGAGGTAGGCTTTCTACCTCCTCTTTTCTCTTTTGAATGCCATTTTAAAATTTGATAGAACATGCTTAAAATTCATAATATATGATGTTTTGCTCCATGATTCATGAAACCTTGTGTTAAACATGCTTGCTAGCTTCTCATGCTATATAATCTCTATGTTATCTTTGTTTTTATATCTAGCATAAGCTTGCATGTTGTCATCTTTTATCATGTTTTGCATATAATATGTTGTCATGCATCCATATGCTCTCATATGCTTTCATATGCCATGATCAGCACATATCCATGTTTGTTTTGGCATTTTGCATGTTGTCACTCATGCATGAACTCATCAACATGTTTCACTTTTAATGTAAGATTTATATGATGTTACTTGATCTTATGCATTCACATCATGCTTTCCAGTATTTAATCAAGATATCTGCATTGTACTGTTAGCATAAATCTTTACCCACTGGCAGTTCTGGGTCAGGTTCTGGATCAGCAACAGTCTGAACCAAAACCTGGGACGCACCAATCTGGCGCACCTTCCAGGCGCACCTAACCAGAGCACCAGTCTGGCGCATGCCTCTGCTGCACAAACTGGTCAGAGGGCATTTTGCATGCATATTTTCATGGTTTTCTCCAGTTGGCTTCCGCTGTGATTCTTGTTTTAATGATTCTCTGGTAATCCATGATTCTGCCCGATCGCTTTTGCTATGGTTTTATGGGTTTTGCTCTGTTCTCTTGATCAGTCCATGTGGACTCCGGTAGGCTGTATTTTTGCACGCTTTATCCTATACGGAAAGCTTGTGCTTCAGCCAATAATCCAGAGGCTGGGATGATCTCGTTTTCCTCATCTTAGTTGCATAGGCGTAACTCTGTGTGAGGCTATTTGCCCTTGAACACGGGGTTCGCCAACTCTCGCATATGCATCATGATTTTGTTTCCTCGAGCCTTTATAGCTTTTCCGAATGCATTTTTAGAGATTTATGCTTTCCTGAATGCATCTTTATAAGATTTGGCATTGCATGCTTGCTCTGTTTTGATTCTGCACCTTTCTGGCCCACCTAGGCGCACATAGGTGGTGCACCAGATTGACTCACCAATTTGGCGCACCAAACCAGCACACTGCCCTATTTTCTGCATACAACATGCTTTCTTATGATCCTTGTCATGCTTTCTCGACTTATTTTCTTCCAGATTTTCCCTGGTTTTTCTCCTGGATTTACTAGGAAGGCACACTCTGTTTTTTGCTGTTTTATGTATTTGCATTTGCATGTAGAGCAATGATGATAAATCACTCAAAAAATGATATAACTTTGATTATACTTATGCAATATCCTTGCATTATACGATTGACCCGGGATCAAAGAGTGATATTTCTGAGCATAGGACACACCCCGCACATCATGCACCTATTTAGCATGAGGCACTAAACATGGCATGGCATATCGGCCTCGGGCGTATAGCAAGAGGCTGAAAAGCCAACATTTCATTGGAGAAATCATAGAAGACCGATTTTATCGGGCGTGCGAGGATGCCTAACACCTTCCTCGTACGTAACAGGGATCCTTACCCGCCTTTTTGATTTTCGCAGACCTGTCCTTATTGTTTTGCATGATTTTTCATGTTATTTGGTTTTCCTCTTCTTCCATAATAGGCTAGGTGGCGACTCCTGCATTTTGGCATTTTGTTTTATTTTTTTTGACGTGATTTTGCCGACCTTTTTGCATTCCTTTTGCGAATCTCCTCACTGGCATGGTTACACACGCAAACCAAGGCGATTGTGCATCCTCAAGCTGGACTCCACATTGGTCCCAGATCACAAGCATGTCCACAAAAAGCCAACTACATGCTCACACATCCAAAAACAACAGATTATCCATTAATAAACCATTTAAGCAATACAACAATTAATTACATGGTTTACAATTAAAATGGATAATCAGGCCCAGATGTCACATATGTAACTCAGTTTTATTTCCCCACTTTTCACAATATCACGAATACAGTGATAATGTATATTAATGTGTTGTCCTCTTGTTGTTTTTGCACCACTATGTATAAGACTTATTGTCGTTTGGTTATCACAATACATTTCTATTGGACCATTTATCAAGTTGAGATTTAAATCATTTATAAAACTCCTGATCCAAAACATCATGTGATGCAGCTACACTATAGGCAACATATTCAGCTTCCTATGTGTATTTAGCTATACATCATTGCCATTTACTTCCCCAAGATACAACTGCACCTCTAAAGATGAATACATGTCCCGAGGTGAACTTCCCATCTCTTTGTCACCACCCAGATCAGCATCTATATAACCAAGCAATTCAATCCGTTTGATAAGTCAACTTATAATGCAGAGTTCCATTCACATATTTCATTATTCTTTCTACAACTTCCCAAAGTTTTGTTCCGGGATTACTTTGATACCTGCTGACAACACTTACAACATATGCCAAGTCTGGCCGTGTACACAACATAACGTACATCAAACTTCCAACCACTTGGGCATAAGGTGCTCTTAAAGGTTCTTTTCCCTTTCCAAGACATTGGTCCTTACTTAATCTTTTCCCAAAAACATATGGTATAGGGGCTGAAGAGTAATTCTCCATTCCAAACCTTTTCAGCACTGTACGTAAGTATCTTTCCTAATTTATACTCAGTATTCCAGATCCCCGATCTCTAAGGATCTGTATTCTAAAAACATAAGATGCTTCTTTTATGTCCTTCATCTCAAACCTTTTGCTAAGTTATTCCTTTATGTTGTTCAACATGTCAGTCTCATTTCCAGTAAGCAAAATATCATCTACATATAAAAAATATCATCTACATACAAGGACAATATAATAAACTTGCTCCCATTTTCCTGACATATACACAATAGTCTAACCTATTTGAAACAAATCCCATTTTGACAATTACATCATGAAATTTATGATACCATTGTCTAGAAACTTGTTTCAAATCATATATTGACTTATTTAATTTGCACAATTTGTCTTCGTGTCCTTTTACCTGATATCCCTTAGGCTGTGACATGTAAATTTCTTCATGCAAATCACTATTTAGAAATGCAGTCTTTACATCCATTTGATGTAATTCCAAATCTAAATGTGCAACGATAACTAATATAATCCTTAGAGATGCGAACTTAGCTACCAGAGAATATGTTTCTTGATAATCAATTCCCGGTTTTTGTGTATAACCTTTAGCAACTAACTAAGCCTTATACTTATCAATAAACCCATCAACCTTTAGCTTTTTCCTAAATATCCATTTGCACCCTATGGCCTTTCTGCACTAGGTAAATCAAATAATTCTCATACATTGTTCTTTTTTATTGAATCGATTTCATCATTCATAGTCTTAAGCCATAAATCTTTTTCCTTTGATTCAATAGCATCTTTATATTTCATGGGTTCCATGTGATTTTCCTCTATATCTGCTATTAAGCATGAAGATTCACAAGAATACAAATGATAATCATTCATCCAAGTAGGTTGAGTCTTTATTCTTTTGTTGCTAATAGGCTCTACCGGTTCAATTCCATTTTGAGTTTGTTCATTTTGATCTATTATTTCATCATTTCTATTTACTGGCTCATTTTGATTTTCCCTTATATTTTCCATAGGTTCATTTACATTTTCCATATTTTGTTCCCCTTCAATCATAAGGTAATGTTCCAGGATATCATTGAAATAGTTATCTCCTACTACAAGCAGTGGTTCTATTTCATTTTCATTTTCTTCCTTTTCTTTTAAATTTTCAAGAAAAATTGCATCCCTATATTCAATGATTCCCTTTTCTTTATGGAAAAATCTATAACCAAAAGAATTTTCACAATAACCTATAAATGTACACTTCAAGGTTCTAAAATCTAACTTATCCCTTAATTGACTAGGAATAAGTACATTAGCTACATAACTCCATTTCCTCAAATAATGTAAAGTGGGCTTTGACCCAGTCCACAACTCATAAGGTTACTAGGTATAAATTTTGTGGGTATTCTATTTAACACATGATTTGCTGTAAACAAAGTTTCTCCCCAAAAACTTTTGGAAAGTCCTAAATGTGACAACATGCTCCTAACAGAATTCATAAGAGTTCTATTTTCCTTTCTGCCACACCATTTTGTCGTGGAGTATAAGGCATTGTTGTATGCCTCTTGATTCCATACATTTCACAAAACAGTTCAAATTCTTTAGAATTATATTTCCCACATCTACTTGACTTTAACACCTTAATATTTCTTCCTAGTTGTTTTTCAACTTCCAACTTATATTTCTTAAAACAAGTCAAGACTTCACTTTTATGACTTATTGGATAAACATAAGTATATCTAGAAAAGTCATCTATGAAGGTTACAAAATATTCCTTGTGATCATATGTTTTAACACTAAGTAGACCACAAACATCTGAATGAATTAAGCCCAATAATTCATCTGATTTATGTCCTATTCCAAATGGTTTCTTAGTCATTTTTCCAACTAAGCAATGTTGACACTTATCAAATTCCATGTCATTAAGATGAAGTAACAAATTCATTTTTACCATTTGTTTCATTTTATGCACATTAACATGAACCAATCTTAAATGCCATAATTCACATTCTGATAAGAAGCACAAGAAATAACTAGAAGCCACATCAATATTATTTATTTCATTTCCAGATACAACAAGTTTGAACAGATCATGTTCAGGTACAAATTTTCCCATAGCAAAGACTTTTTTGTCTTTCCCTATGGATACACGTTTATTATAGATCCTGACTTCCATGCCTTTCTTTACCAGCATACCAACTGAAATAAGATTCTGCCTCATGCCTAGCGCATAAAGGACGTCTTTCAATACCATAATGCTGCTCCCCATATCCAAGCGGTAGGTACCAACTCCTTCCACATCTAAATAGGTATTGTTACCCATATAGATGCGTTGTTCCCCAGGACTGAATTCTTTGAATGACTCCAATCCTTGTTTGGTTTTGGCAATGTACCTTGTAGCACCAGAATCTACTCACCACTCATTTGTATTGAGAGTTACAATATTATTACATTCAGTGACACAAATAAAGACTCTCTTATTCTTGTGTTCTGAGGTTTTGCCTTTATTTCCATCCCTATTAGGACAATTTGCTCTGTAGTGACCAAATTAGCCACATACATGGCAAAATCCTTGTAGTCTTTTTCTTTGATTTGACTAGAAGTTTTTGTTGTATCCATTCTTTCTCTTATTATTTTTATCAAATTTTGGCTTCTATTGCGCAGTATTTGCTTTTTCTAGATTAGTTTCATATTTCTTCCTGCTAGGCATAATTTCCTGTTCTGTAGCCAACCTAGCAGGCAGTTCAGAAAGTTGAATTGGGGTTGACCTAAGAGATGTGGTTACCATGTCATAGCTATGTGGGAAACTATTTAAGATTGTAGCTATTTACAGTTTTTCAGGTATAAGAGTTCCTGCAATAGCCAAGTCCTTTGCCATAACTATCATGTTATTTATATGTTCCACTACATTTTGTTCATCGAGCATTTTGCAAGAGTTATACCTTTGAAGGAGAAGTTGGGTTGTCATTTCTGTTGTTTTATCATATTTTTCCTTCAAAACATTCCACAATGTGAATGATGTAATGTATATTTCAAAACATTTTAATAGACTATCCTCCATAAACATGAACATAAGGTTTTTAGCTTTTTTGTCATCAAATTTTCAATTTTTCATGTTTTTTAATTTCTACTTCAGAAACGTCATTTTACAATTCCGGAGGATTAAATTCTATAGCATGTTCGATATTATCATATTCTAATGCATGTCTAATTTTCCGGTACCACATTTCATAGTTAGCGCCATTCAATTTTTCTATCCTAGTTAATTCGATTGTGAATAGTTTGCTAGCCATTTTTTAAATCTACAACCAATATAGATTTTCAGATTTTAAAATTGTGCAATGTCACAAACAAACAATAGGTAATAATTTCAGAATTTAAACGATATTCAAAAACTTAACAAAATTTATGAGATCTAGAATCTAAATGCAAAGAAATGGACCAGTGCACCAGAGAGGTGCACCTGTGATGTGCGCCTGCTTCGTGTGCCAGGTAAGTGCGCCACTTATGTGCGCCTCGTAAGTGCGCCATTTATGTGCGTCAGATAAGTGCGCCACTTATGTGTGCCAGATAGGTGCACCTATTTAATATTTATCTTTTAAAACAAACCAGGTTTTAATCACATGCAATATTAATCAAGATTAATTATTTACTAATCAAGCATATAACAATATTTAAAATTTAAATTCCTAATAACAATGTTAATTTAACATGCAATAGTTTCCAAATTTAAAATTTTGTTATCTAGCAATGTCTAAATTTCTAAACAAGAAATTTAATTCCTGAAAATTATTAAACTTTATAACAATTTTCAACAAATTATTCCAGAAATTTATACTTAACTCTTTAACAGGTTTTATTCCAGAAATCATGCAAAAATTCTGATTTCCAATTTATAACTTCAAAACTTGCAAAGTTTTAAATAGGATTTAAACAATATCAAAAATGCACTTTAAAAACATGCTAACCCTTTTTTAAATTAATTAAACATGCATTATAAGTGTATGACGGCCCACCCTTCTAAGTTAAAATAAAAACACCTAACCAATGAATCGCGGGCGGGGAAGAGGGCAGAGCAGAGAAGCGGAGCAGGGGATCCGCGCGGGCTGAGATCGTGCGGTCGGAGATAGCGAGCGCGGGGAGATCGACATAGAGGGGAAAACGTCGTTGGTCGCAGAGCCTGGCAGTGCAGGCGTAAAGGTGCATGGTGGTCGCGCGCAAGGGGTGAGCCGCGTGGGGAAGGGGGGCTGGCGATTCGAGAAGAGGAGATTGCGCGCACAGGGGTTTGCAGTGCGCGCCGGTGGGTGTCAGGATTCTCTGGTTGGTTCACGAACGGCGAAGCGGTGGCTCTGATACCACTGATGGTCGGCGATTGGGGGCTCCAACGAGGTGGAGTAAATGGAAAACCAAGATATGTGTGTTTGATAATGATTTCCCTATGATTTCCATCTCTATTTATAGTAGAGTCTGTATGCCTCCACCTCCCTTCGCCCTCACAACAGCTCCATTCACATTTATGCCGTCCATTAACGACCGTTTCCTCTTCTTATTTGTAACGATGGTCTTCATTGACCACCAGCTCACATTTGTGATATCACATACTTCCTAAGCAAATAGTAGCACAAGTGTATCATGTTTTCGTGTCTACTTCCTGTTTGTTTCTTGTAATCCATGATTGTTTCTATTTTAAGATGAGTGTGATGGTCAACATGTTCTAGATGTCATGGTGTTTTCCTATTCTATCATATACAAGTTAGTTTATTATTGTCTGCCTTTGCTTCTCTTTCAACATGATAAGCTTTGTGATTTATATAAGACACATGACTAGCTACAAGTTGTAAATTTTGTTATATATACGACTAAGCATGGAAAGAAAAAGGTTGGTCCCAAAGTATCAAAGGTGGGGAAATTTTTTATATGGAATACAAGAGATGAAGTACTATTGATGCTCGTGCTTTTATGTGAAACCATCATTAATGGTTATGGGAAAGTCAAAGATAGAAAGATTAGACTAGAGACAATTGCAAGTACCGTTAGGTAGTTTAATGAAAAAAATAGGAACTTCAATTTCAAAGAAATATGTGGAGAATCATACGAAGACATGGCAAATTAAGTATAAGAAATACAAGATAATAGCAAAACAAAGTGGTTGGGGTCTACAATTTATCCATTGTCATATTGATGTATAACGAGAGGCTTGGAGTGAGTTTGTAGAGGTCCAAATTTTTAGTTTCTTGTGTTTTTCTATTTGTTATGTTTTAAAAATACCTTTGTTATTAATATGTTTTACTTCTTTATGGAAACATCTAGAAATGACCAAGTATCAAGGAAAGAGTTGTCCCAGCTATGAACAACTTTGATCTCTATTTACTAGCAATATGGCAATTGGTTCTGATTAAATGCAACCTTATAACTTCTCACAATCAACCAAGGATGGTGGAGGTATTAATACCAATGAGAATAATTTAGATGATTTTGATCATGTGGATATAGAGACATCTCAACTTACTAGGCCTCCACCAATCACAAATTCTACTATCAAATGTGGGAAACGGCCGCGGCCTCAGGTCAAGTCATAGCAAGTGATTTCATTAGCTTTGGTTGACATGATCAATGCATTTTAAAAAAAGAGAGAAAGAGGAAGACGCAAATGAGAAACGATTGAAACTAATGGAAGAAATGGTTGCTATTAAGCGAACAAAATATAAGGAGAAGGTTATTATTGAACGAGTAAAACTTGAGGCTACGAAAACAAACGATGTGAAAGAAGTAATTTAAATTCTTTTTAATCTGCTAGGGCTTGAGACTTATGAGATATACAAGGCCATGGAAATGTTTGAGAATTCAAGTAAAGGACAACTATTTTCATCTCTACCACAAGATAGACGATTGGAATGGATTAAATGGATATTGAACAAAAGAGAAATGAATAACTTCTATTGGTACTTTGTGCTTCATTACTTAATATGCACTTCTATTGGTACTTTTTTTTTGTTGCCTCTTATACATAGAGTTGGCTTAATGCTATTTCGTTTTGTAGGCTTTATTAAAGACTATGTTGTGCAATGACTTTGTAAGTTTCTCTTTTGTGCTTTAGATACATTGGGTTTGTATGAGCAACATCTTATATGTAACTAAGATTGTAAGCATTTTTGGCATCTATCTTTTAAAACGTAATTGTGGAATTTAATTGTGAATTATACTATAGCAAATGATTCTTGGTTGTTGAATTTAATGTTGTAGATTGTATTTATTCATTGTTTCTTCCATCATGTTATATTCTTTCTTATTAAGATGTTGGCGATGATATATTCTTTTTTATTTTCTAATACGATGAATTCCTTTTGATTCAATCAAGTTGTTTCATCTTATTATGGAGAAAAATAATATCTTTAACCAGTTAATTAAAGAGGATGAAAATATAAGGAAAAGAGTTATGACCATGTTATTAAACTCACACAATGTTTTTAATATTGCAAATACTCATTTGAATGCACTAGTGATCGTTGAATTAATTTATGGTAAGGAAGGTCAAGAGTTTGTTGGATCCTACTTTGCCAAATCAAGTATATATACCATTGTCGAAAAATTTATTGAATGTGGCAACTTGTTTTCTACGCTTGATGGAATCTTAAAACTTAGCCAAAATATTATTAATTGATCCATCATCAATGACTCGTGGGAGAATCCGCAATGATTCTAATTAATTTATTCCCTTGTTTCAAGGTTACTTTTGTCTTGATTATTTTGTCATTATGTTATGCGTAATTAGAATTCTTATTGATGGAATTATTTGTATGTATAATTTACCTATTAGATTATATTGGAGCTATCAATGGAACATACGTAAAAGCCACGATACAAGGAGAAGAGAGTATTAGATTTAGAAATAGAAACAGTGATTTCTCACAAAATATTATGGATGACATGCAACTTTGACAAAGAGTTTACTTATATTCTTACTGGTTGAAAGGAGTTTGTAGTTGATGCCCGTGGTCTTCAAGATGTATTAAGTCAACCTAATGGATTAAAAGTTCCTTCAGGTATAATAATTTATAATGTATTAAATAAAGTTTATAACTTCATTGGTAATAACCAATATATTTGTTTGTTTTCCAAAGGAGTATTATTTGGTAGATATAAGTTATCCAAATAGATCAGAATTCATATATTCTTATCGTAATATCATATATCATTTAAGTAAATATGATAACAATCGTTTGTCAACTAATACCGTTGAAAACTTTAATTATCGACATTTTCAATTAAGGAATGTTATTAGGGTGGTTAAGTATCATGTTGCTATTTTACGAGGTCGTATTTCTTTTCCTTTTTACACAAGTAAAAATAATGTTGGTATGTTTTTTGCTTCACAAGTTTATTCGTAGTGAAGATAAAATTGACTTTATTAAAAATCTTCAAGATGAAGTATAAGAAAATCAAGAAGAGGATAATCAACAGGAACTTCAAATCAACTTGATGAGGTATATGAAACCTATGAAACAATATTAGCTCAAGAACAGAAGAAACGATTAGTTCATCAAAATTATCTTACTATGTCCAATTCTATGTGGTACCAATGATGTTGTTTGATGATATTATTTTATGACATTATTAATCGTGTTATATTGCTATTTTAGTAGTACTTGGTTAAGTTCTTTATTAATTCTATTATTCATGTATTACGTGGCATGTTTTTTGACATTATTATTTCATTATTTGTGAAGTTGTTATTGACATGTGTTGGTTTATCATTTTTACTCCAAACCATTAATTTTAAATTTTACTACTTGAATAATACACACATATTGGTTAAAGGAGAAATAGATTTCCTTATGAAAATTATGATTTCCTTGTATTTCCATTGCATGTACAAATACACTTTTTTTCCATTCTCCTTTCATTTCTATAATCCACACAAACATTAGAAGATTAGTCAAAGGGAAAATTAATTCCCTTACTTTCCTAGAAAATAAGTTCTCTTTGGCCATGGATTATTTTTCCCCCTTTGTTTCCACACCACTAACACCCTTTCAACACGAATTTTAACCTGAATATTTCGCAACCTAAACAAGACCTTATAAACACATGCTAAACTGATACGAGTTGCTCATCCACGAAAGATGATGCTTCAGGTTGTGCATCCATACTAGTTGGAGAACTCACATTTTTGACACGTCAACTTGTTCTTTTATTCGTGCAAAATTACTATTACAAAAATGACAAAATGAAAAACTAGAGTAGTACTGTCAATACATGCATTATGACATCTTAGCTCTAGGTTGTTGCTAGATACTTTTCTTAATTTCCTTGGCATGTATATATTTACTTTTATATCGAGAGATATGCGTATATTTTAATTTCCTTAAGATAGTGACTGTCAATGTGTCTGGTTGAGCACAGGTTAATCACGGGCTAAACCTGAATTGATCAACCTGCATGGAGAAAACGAAATCACGCAAGTAAACTCGTTTACAACCAGAATCCATAAGCCCGAAATCCCTTTCTTCATGTCCTGTTCGTGTTGAGATGTCAAGTCAGGATGAAAATTCC
The DNA here is from genome assembly GCA_024699735.1 of Posidonia australis. NCBI lineage: Eukaryota > Viridiplantae > Streptophyta > Magnoliopsida > Alismatales > Posidoniaceae > Posidonia > Posidonia australis. The sequence continues at coordinate 10,665 of JAMKQA010034212.1, read as the reverse complement.
CGCCCTCGGCCCGGAGGCATGACAGTGGAACGTATGTACATTTAGCCATAATAATAATAATTATTGTGGCAATAGACGTCATGTATGTAATGTTTCACAAATGAATAAATTGTCTTCTTACATAAAGCAAATCAATCTCATTTATTGATTTATTTGATTGAAATCAAGTGAATGAGATTCTGCAATCTTATGCGAGTCACAGCATATAATTAAAACAAGGTAATCATTTTCTCATATAAATTGGGAGACATGCACATCCATTCCCGCGACAACGCACCAGCCACGTCATCATTATTATTTTGGCATGCAAAGTATACGTACGTTTCATAATTTTTTGCAAGGAAGAAGCCGATCTATGATCTCCCAAGTGACGTCACACATGTCCTCAAATTTCTTATTCCTCTCCGTCAACGGCGTTCCTCCGCCGCCAAACAGCTCCTCGCAGTGCCTGGGGACGGACCAGGCGGAGGTGACCGCGTCTGACGCCGACCTGTAGTCCTTGGCGGCGAGATGTGATGCGGCCGCGGCGAGGTCTACCACCTTGGCTTGCATGTAGAGCTCGTCGCAATCGGCGAGGGGAGCGACGAGCTCGGGCGGCGCTCGGTAGCCGTCGAGCAGGTGGCGGATGTATATCCGGATTCTCGTGCCTTCCTCGACGATGGTCTCCGTAGAGACACTGGCGACGCAGTAGGTGTCGGCGCAGCTGAGGCCGCAGGGGTTGCCGGAGAGCATGGACATGCAAACGTCGCGGTGCTGGCTTTCGTTGCATAGCTCTGTGATGAATGCGATGTCGGAGGAGGACCTGCCGGCGAGGAGAGCGAGGAGGAGGAGGAGGAGGAGGAGGAGTGGTGCGGTGAACAATGCCATTTTGTTTGCTAGGGCGGTGGTGAAGAGTGGCTTTGTGTCTGTGAGGAAGCACTGGTTCATGCTCTTTCTCGAGTGGCTTGTTAAAGCGTGATTGATTTATGGCAAAAGGTCTTAATCTTCATTTCGAAGTTTATACCCATAACAATTCATTATAGTCATGCTTTCCTTTCTCATGTACAATTACTATGTGCATGTTATCATTACAGCCAGTATGTGTAGCTAGGTTGGTTAAGTCTAGAGAATAATCATATTTTTATGCTCCATGACAATCCATGCAGTTTAATTATAGTCCAGTTCATGGTCTGATGGCCCGAGTCTCTTTTGTTCTCCACTAGTTCATGGTCGGAATCGCACTAATGGATCAATTAAACCTTTGATTAATTTGACAGTGTGTAAATTTAACTCGAGTAAATGTTGAAGTCGCCAAGGGTTGACCCGTGGCCACCATGCCCACCTCATTCAGTGTATTTGGATTGTAGCTGTGGACTTTAGACGATTAGCATAGACCGATAGACGGTATATGGCATTGATTAACAATTGGTTGAGACTTTTGACTACGTGGGCGAACTTTTGGAAGTTGACCTGACTCGTACGAAATTAATTAAACCAATAATATTTATTTATCTTTGGAACTATACCAAGAAAGGGTTAAGAAGTCGATTTAGAAGCAACTTCAACCAAGATCCCTTTGAAAAGCCGTCCTTTGCTAAATTTGTTGACTTTTGCAACAACTTAACTTGAACTTCTTATAAAGTGGCCAAGTTGAGTTGTAGGACGAAGTGTTTAGGTAGAAGTCGGTCTAAGGAATCGGATCCGAAGTAAATAGAAATTCATCCAAACACTGAAAAGCAAGTAATTACTGATCGACGAAGTCATTTTTTTAACATATTTCTTCTAAAATAAATTTAATTTTATAATAATTACTTACAAGTATATCCTTCACAATAGAAGTTGACCACGCTTATTTTCCCTACTAATGCATAATGTAGTCCATCGTTCTGTCACTATAGGTTCTCTACGTGGTTGAGTGATCTATAATAATTGAAACGTACGTAATTAATTAAAAGGACTTCTAGTTTATAATTTTATTTAAATTATGCTCTTTTATCCTTATTAATTGAACACAAAAGTCATTGTGACTTTATGATCCACTTGTAGAACTAATTTCTTATTTTCCATGGTTTATCTTTCCCACCACGAATCTTTTTTGAAACTCTGCATCCATAGTAAAAAGATTATAGAGTCTATTCCACCTAAATTTAATATTTAATATTATATATGTTAATTCCTATATCTACAATAATAGATACAATTTCAAATTAATATAAACATTAATTACCTCTCCACGGAAGAAATGTCTTGATTGTGTGATAATCATCATGAGGCTCAAAGCAATTTACTAATGCATTTGTCCTTACTCTATAATAAATATATTGCTCATCCTTTTCTTAATTAATTTTATAAAAGGGGCATGACAATCCTCCTTAATACACCTAGGTGAAAGAGTAAATTTGCTTTGTATAAATCTATCATGATTGTTAATTTAATATACCAATTATTTACACTAAAAATAACTCTAAAGATTACTTATTAGTATAGCATCAAATATTCTTTCTCTCTCATCTAGTTGCAAATGTGGCTATTGGTATTCGATGGTTGATGAGTAAGCAATAAATATTTTGTGATCTCGAGTGAGGTTCTGCTACTCTTCTTAAAAAAACTGCATTAAAATCAAGTTAAGTTCAGAAAAATGTAATATATTGACTAACAACAAATTAAAAAGAAAAATAAGTTATCCATTTGACATTAGCTCTAGACTAGGTCTAGGTCCTTGAGAAAATTGAGCATGCCGTCCTTACTCTTGTTGTTCTTATTAATTTTTATTAAAATTACACATAAGTTAATAAATATAACTAATATCAAGACTTAAAAATTATAATTACATAATATTAATTACATACAGTTGAAGGAAGAATAAACAACTCAGACGGGTAGTAATATTCTGTGGAGTAACACTATACCTAATCACAAGAGGCGAGGTAAGAGTAAGAACTGAAGTAGTCGGAAATGTTCACCCTGCTCAAGATAGTGGCACACTTTGTAAGCGCATGTACTTGATCAACCCAACACTCGTGATAGTTGTAAGATAAATCTCTCGATTCTTCGATGAACCACGTCTACCAGATTCACTAAAACATCGACGACTTCTACTAAACTCCTGTTACGCATAGAGAAAGTGTTAGAGACTCTCATATGCTTGACGAATCGGTTTTTCTAGGCTTAATTTGCTCGCATGTGTGGCTATGTGATGTGCAAATTTTAATTACCGCAAGTGCACAACATACTATGTAATACATACGCAAGTACAGATCGATCACACAGAGAATAATGAATTCTAGATTTTAATTCTAATTGTCAAATTATGATGAAAGATATGAAGATGGAATTGGAATTTAGCGAAATAAAAAAAAATGTAATGATTTTGATACTTAAAATTATATGATGAAGTCTAGGATTTTGAATTCATTATGCAATTAACATGATGATCAACCAGTTCACTCTCTCTCTTTTTAAATCTCAAAAATATATATTAAAGAATTATACTCTAACAAGCATAGTCTATATGGAACACATGATAGACTATCAAGTACATGAATAGAAAAACAAAAGCATGATTTGATTAGATGATAACATAATATAGCTACAACAAAACACACGATCCCTAAATTTACTCTTCTCTAAGCATAGGTTAAAAAGATGTATTTAATATTATTCTATGAAAGTTTATCGAAATAACTGGAAATTAATGTCGTGCTAGTCTAACATATATGATTATGACAAGAAGCAGAAGAGAAAAGAGATCAAAACTAATTACACCATCGTGAAATTACCATAGTTTCATCTAATCCTAGAAAAGAAATTTAGCATATGATTGAAGGGAAACAAAACAAAAAGAAGAAGGAAATATAATAAAAATAAAACTAATAATGTTGATCATTCAAACCCGATACAAGCAACTTTTAGTACTCAACTATGTAGTTGGAGAAACAACCCTAGAGAAGGAGTATACAAAATAGAAGATGATCCATTTCCCAACACATTGGGTCTATTTATAGACTTACAACGTTAATCCTCGTTCGGAAACAAATCCGCTACATAGTTACAATTTCTTTGATTTGAAAACAAATAAGAAAGAGAAACATTTTGAAATCTTGGAACATTAGTGTTGATCTTTTCAAAATTTTGATTCCATTCTAATTATCCATCACATCTTGATGATCAGATCATGCATATGAAAATATTCTTGGGAGATTTTATTTTGCAATCCTCACAAATATTTTGGAGATCTTAATTTATTTTTCTAGAAGCAATCCTGTCTTGCGTATTTTCCCCTCTAATTATTCCAAACCTAAGTTTCTACGTACATTGCATAAAACACCATCGAGAAGTATTATTTATATACAAAATAGATAAATATGGGACATAAAATATATAACAATAATGTGCTCATCATCAATCAAGTTCAATCATATTTTATAAGAATTCTTTATTTGGTTCATTTATGCATATATTTAAAGCTTATAAAAAGCTAAATATAAAATCAATGTATGATAATGTTTAATATGAGTATTGGCCATGGATGTATAAAATTCAAATATAATATCAAATATAAAGAAAAAAATTGTCAGAAAATAGGACAGACCCAAAAAAAATCAACAAACCGAACTCTGTGTTAGTTCAAATTTTCAATACAAATACTGTGAAATTATGATAAATGAATTTAGTAATATTCTATCCAAATAATTTCGTTAAGTATTCAATTTTTAATTATATATATATATATAGAGAGAGAGAGAATCATAAAGCATTTATACTTTTGTAATAGAAATGGAATTACAAATTTTGTCAATACTTATAGTCCCATGTTTCTTTTCCCCTTTGGTGTATTAAACACCTACATTACTTGGAATAAGTAAAAATTTTAGTACCCACTTTATTTTGGATCCAAAAGAGTAAATCCTAGGAATTATATCAATTTTGAGGATCTATTTTTCTTTTTCTACTTTCTTCATGACAAATTAATATTCATCATTTTTAGCTCTAACAAATCCATTTTTAAATAGAATAACATTTCTATACTTCCCACATCAAGAGTTTTATTTTTATTTTTAAGTTTACTTACATCATTAAGTAAAATTTCACCTTTGTTTTTCAAAACATCAATTTTGCCTTTCATGTCATTCAATTCATTTTTCAAACCATCATTTTCTATTTCAAATACTTTATGTCTACTTCTCAATTCAACATTTTCTTTTGAAAATTTTTTTTTCAACAAATATATCAATAAAACTTTTGTTTATACTTTTACATTTAATATTCAAAGATTTATATTTCAAATAAAGTTCATTAAAAGCACCAAGTAAATCGTCCATGAAAAAATATTCAATATTATCTAAAGATGATACTTCACTAGATATAGTCATAAAGCATTAGCGAGTATGATCACCCAGGTTTTAGGCAGCATTTTTAAATCAAATATTCAATTGGGAATCTAGCCATGTTTGACGTTGGGAATTTTGCGTTTTACATTTAGAATAATGATTTTCTAGTTTTTAGATGTTAAACACTGGAAAGTTTGTGTCTTATGTTAGACACAAGGAATCATGCGTTCAACGCTTAAAATAGAATATCCTGGAAACCTTGTGTTAAATGCTTCATTAGGTGCGTCTTATGTTGGATGCGTGAACAAACGCATATTATGCTTTGAAGATTTTCCAGAAATTTCAGCTGCCTATATATATATGTGTAGGGGTGGCATTTCAGGAGAGTTCTTTTTGCCTCCCCTCCTCTTCGTCTCAAGGTGCATGAGAGAGGGATTTTAGGGTTTTCTTGGGAGGGAGAAAGAGAAAGAAAGAGGTAAGCTTCTTCTTCTTTCCTTACCTTCTTGCATGCTTTGATCTCCCGAATTAGAGACATAGGGGCAATTTGGTCATTCTCATGACCAGATGTGATAAATACAAATAAAGGGATGATGCATGATCTAAGTTATGTCAAAATATGTACAAAACATTCAAGAAGGTGTTATTTGCAAGAAAACATGAAGGAAAAAAATAATAACATGATATAAACACAATAAAAGACAAATATAGCGACTAAAACGCAAAATTCATGAAAAGAGTGAGAATCTGGATGAAAACTACATTTATGGATTCTATTCTAACATGCAGGTGATGGATTCTAATGTCAATGTGGCATTGAGGTGTGAAAATTGCACTTGGATAATTTCCTGAAAATTCAGGGTCTAAAGTGCAAAATTCACACATATGTGCAAATGGGGTCAAAATATGAAACTAAAGGTCAATTCACAGTGAAAACATGATTTTTAAGTGGAATCTATGATTAAATAAGAAAAAGAAATGCAATAAGTGGAAAATATCCAGAATATGCAAGAAAATATTTAAAATCCTAAAAGATGTATTTAGAAATAATCTAAGGGCCTATATGCAAATTGTATGTACTCATGAATTGTTTATTAGGAACCTAGGGGCTTATGTACAAAATTCCAAGGGCTTGAATGTGATAAAAATGGGATTTTATTTTGGCCAGTGTAATTATACAATTTATTAAGGTTAATGTGCAAAATTTCCAAAAAGAAAGTCATTTTTAAAAACTCTAGGGTTTATTGTAAATGCTCAGGACCTAAATGTGATAAAATTTCAATTTTAATGATAATCATTGTGATTTTTAAAAACCTTAAGGATTCAAAATGTAAATTTCACAAAGAAAATTCCTTTTAAATAGTTTCAGGGGTCAAATGTAAATGTTCAGGACTTGAATGCAAGGAAAATATGAAAATAGGGACCTAAACACGATAAAATATTCAAGAATGCATTAAGAATAAAAAAACCAAGGATGCAGGGAATTATATGCTAATTTCACAAAGAAAATAAAGAATTAAAAGTTTTTTAAACTGTAGGGACTAAAATACAAAAGGGCAGGACCTAAATTAAATGAAAAGGACTTAACTGTAATAAACTAAGGACCTATGAGTAAAAAAACTAAAACTAAAGGGGCTAACCTAAAAAAAAAGTCTTCTCCGAAGATCGTCGAAGGATCACCAATGTTCTCCCTCCGGCGATCTCTTCGACGATGTAGCAGCGGCGATCCAGCGACGAGGGGGCGGCGAGCAATGGTCCGGAGGCTAGAGTGGGGCATGACGGAAGTCCCTAACGCGACGACAGGGTCTTAGGAAACCTGAGGAGTCCCCCCCACCTCGTGCTCCGGCGAGGCTCTTCTGTCGGCGACGGAGAAGACAACCGCAAGGCGACTGTGGTGCTCCGGCGACTGGAGCGACGTGGGTACACATGGCGAACCTCTAGAGCGGCGCGAGGAATCTTCCGGTGGCTTCGACGGGGGCTAGGGTGGCCCAAGTCTCTCCTCCCATCCCCTGCGTCGATGGTGGTGGCTGCGGTGGATCATCGGGGCACTTCGGTGGTCTTGATGGCAATGGAGCGACGCAGACGACTTCGTGCGGAGATGGAGAAGCTTCCCGGAGCCACGATGCGGCGCGGGAGTGCCTAGCATGCTCTAGCGCTTCTTTGACGGTGGTTGACGACGGTGGCTGGGCTGCGCCGACAGCGACGACGCAATGGATCTTCCGGGCCTATAGGTGGCTAGAGAATCTTCCCCAGAGCAGGAGTGCTCCGGGAAGAGGAGGACGAAGAGGTAGGGGGGCATAAGTGGGCTCCTCCCACTACAGGGGGGCCATGGGTTCACCGGAGGTGCCGGTGAACCCACCAACGAAGGGTCGCGAGAGGGCAGATAGGGCTGCCAACTCCGACCAGCTAACCTAGAGGAGCTCTACGGAACCTAAACTCTATGGAACCTAAACAATCCGGGAGTGACTGTCGGAGATGTCGGGGTCGTCGGCGATGAAGCTCACCAGAATTATTTTTCTGTTTTATAAGGTTTTTTGGTTTATGCATTTATTGGGCTTATTGAATTTAGGGTTTTGGTTTTCCTTTGTTTTTCTTTTTTCCTTTTGTTTTGTGATTTAAATTTAAGATTAATTTGATGATTTTTGATTTGATTTGGGGATTTGGATTGATTATTTGTGTTTTAATATTTTAAGTTGATTAAGGTTTTATTTGTTGAATTAAATTTAATTAAATGATTTGTCTTGGTTTTAAATAGATTAAATTGTTTTCTCTTGATTTTTGGTTTTGGATTTATTTGAATTTTGATTTTTATTTGGTTGATTTAAATTTTGGATTTGATTAGATTGAATTTAGATTTCATTAGTTTTCACTTGATTTAATTAAGTATTTTATTTAGGTTTTGATTTAGAGTTTTAATCACTTTTGGTTTTTTTGTTTTATTTTATTTTTTGGGATTTTCATGGATTTTTAGAGTTTTTGATTTTAAGTTTTTAAATTAGGTTTTTTAATTTTAATTTAGGCTTTTTATTTTTGTTTTATGATTTTAATTAAACTTGTGGTTAAGGTTTAATTAATTGATTTTAAATTAGGGTTTTAATTATTCTAGGTTTTTATTTTGTTTTTGTTGTGGGATTTTCTTGGATTTTAGGATTTTTGATTTTAAGTTTTTAATTAGGGTTTTGTGATTTAAATTTGATTTTTGATTTTGGAACTTAGGGTTTAATTAATTGGTTTTGAATTAGGGTTTTGTGACTTAATTAGGGTTTATGGTTTTAATTTAGGGTTTTTGTGTTTTAAATTAGGGTTTATCGGTTTATTTAGGGTTTTTGGATTGATTAGAGTTTTGAATTTCAATTAATTAGGGTTTTTAATGGATTTTGACTTTTAATTAGGGTTTTCACTTAATTACTTGGATTTTAAATGGTTTTAAGTGGATTTTATTTCATTTTGACTTGAATTAGGGTTTTTGTTTCATTAATTGGATTTTAAATGTTTTAAATTTGACTTTAACTTGAATTAGGGTTTTTGTTTCATTAATTTGATTTTAAGTGTTTTATATGTGTTTTGTTTGGTTTATATTTTAATTAGGTCAGAGTGGACTAGTGTGGACCTGAATGGGCTTAAGTGGGCCAGGATTTTGGTGGTCGCAACCAAAGCATCATCCGGAGGAGCCTGCTACCAAGTGACTTTGAAATCGGAGTGTCTACAATTACAAGGATTATCTCGAGTGTAATGTACATATCCATGTAGAAGTCTTTTCATTGTTTTTGGGTAATTATTTTTCTATGCATGGATTTGCATGAGTGTTCCTTTATCCGTCCACGGTGATGGGGGTGATCTTTGTTGGATTTATGCATGTCAATCTGTAAGAGAGATTCTAGTTGAATCTCCAAATACAGGGTGTTGCACGCATACCTTGATGCATCTAATGTTGGATGCAGTTCGTACTATGTCTAACATTTCTGTTTGTTGTAGTTGCATGTTTTCATTAGAAAGCAGTTTTTATTTTGGGATTTAGGATTGATATATGGTCTAGTAGTGTGTTTATTCTAGTCCTACTATTAGCCTCCTAACTAGATTAGGCTTAAAGCAAGTTAGTGGTTGAGGTTTTAATCAATAATTAAACCCTAGGTTGTAGGACGTAGCCCATGCTGTGACTAACATTGGACTGTTTGGCATTAAAATGTGTGGATTTTTATTGAGTAATTCATATGCATTGCACATTATTAATAAGTAATTTGTTTGATTTAATTAGAATTATGAATTCATGATGATTTTAAGGAATTAATCATAGAAATGCTAAATATAGTAAGATTTTAACAAATTAAAATATATTTGAGGATCTTGAGCATAATTCTATGAAAGAGGCTATTGGAGAAAAACAATTAAGTGTGACAAGCTATATTGTTTTTATGTTACATGATAAGTTTCTAATTATCTTTAATTAAATTAAATCGAATGTGAAGTTTAGGAGTTGTGCAATTTGCAGGGATTAAAGGACTTGGACACAAAATTCACCAACCTCATGCATATATACTTCACGTTAGAGAAACCCTAAGGAAGGACGGAAGGTTGCACCAAAGTTCTCCCTTGTGGGCGGCCGACACTGTCACAACAGGCAAGGGTGGAGTTCATAGCTTTTGTCAAAAAATACACAAATGTTTTTGCCTGGAGTTATGATCGGACTATACGTTGAGGTAGTCATGCATACATTGCTTCTCAAGCCAAATGCAAATCTAGTTAAGCAAAAACTCAAGGGATGACGACCGCAGTGACTTCTAAAGTTCAAAGAAGAAATTATGAAGTAACGCAAGGTTAATTTTCTCGAGGTCGTCCTGTACCCGAAATGACTTGCAAATGTCATGTCAGTGCCAAAGAATGACAGACAAGTCCGTATGTTCATAGACTACAAAGATCTCAACGAAACGAGTCCAAAAGACGACTTTCCGCTACCTTATATCGACATCCTAGTTGATAATACCGCTAGGCAAAAGATGCTATTGTTCATGGATGACTTCTCAAGATATAACCACATCAAAATGGTAGAGGAGGACATGGAGAAAACATCCTTTATTACTGTGACCGTGCCCGACCCAGAGGGAGGGGTGGGGAGGAGACCACAGCCATGCCATGATGGCGAAGGTGCAAGGATAGGATAAAAGAAAAAGAAAAAAGAAAAGGGAAGGAGTTGCCACCTAGTTTTTTAAGAGAAAGACGAGGAAGACCACAAAAGGATGAATGCATGGGATGCAAATGGGAAAGCTGGATGTCTGCTAACCAAAGGATGGGTAAGGATTCCTATTACGCACGAGGAAGGTGTTAGGCACCCTCGTACGCCCGAGAAACTCGGTCTTTCTAG
>JAMKQA010034211.1:0-21958 GCA_024699735.1 Posidonia australis | reverse complement strand
CCTTCTTGATGAAGCCAAGACTTGTAGAATTTGAAAGGAGGGGGTCCCCAATAATGGGGTGCAGTATCGAGTACTATGGGGATATGATCAGAGGTAACCCTGGGTTTGCCCAAACAGAAAGAGTCTGGGTACTTGTCTAACCACCCTGTGGAAATCAAGAATCTGTCTAACCTTACCAAAGTGGGACAGGTTTGAAGGTTAGACCAAGTGAATTTGCAGTTGTTTGGTGGGAAATCAAGTAAAGCGCTGTTGTTTATAAAGTCATTAAAGCTCCTCATGTGAGTAGGAGAGTCTCTTCCCGAAGAGTGTTCGTTAGGTGATCTAATAATGTTGAAATCACCGCCAATAACCCAGTTTTTATTTACTTTTCGACTTAGAGATTGCAATTCCTCAATGAAAAGTCCTTTGAGGCTGTGATCGCAGGGTCCATATACTCCTGTGAGCCACCAATCAAAATTATCCAAGAGATTGGTGAAGGATAAGGATATAGAGAATGTTGCAATGATGGAGTTGGTTAAGGTAACCAAATTGCCATCCCAGCCTACAAGAATACCTCCAGAAGCCCCCAATGAAGGTGAAAAGATCCACTGATTAATACAATTTCCACCAATGTATTTTAGGGTGGAGGGGGGAAAGTTTTCCATTTTTGTTTCACTAATTACAACAATCATACATTTGTTTGTGCTAATAAAATTTTTTAGGGCCCTTTTTTTCCACTACTGCCCAGTCTCCTGATGTTCCATGCTGCAATTAACATAAATTACCTGATTGGATATGAAGAGAAGCAAGGTTCTCTATAATGCCAGCATAATCATTCAAATTTGAAGCAGACAGTCCTTGATTTGTCCTAATAGTGTTATAGAAGTTGCTGATTTCAGCAGGGGAGTCATGCATAATTCCAATTTGCTTGCAGAAATTGTTAAATTGTTCGTAGGAGTTCCAAGTCAGAACTTGATTTAAAAAATCATTATCAAGACTGTGATCAGTTGTATCACAATTTACAGTAGGCATAGCATCACAATGTATATTAGTTGCAGTAATGGATGAAGCATGAAGATTTTGAGAAGATAGGGGAGAGACAGTGCAGGGAGAGTTACCTGGTACGTGGATGGGAGTGGGGGGTTGGGGGTTTGGCGTCTCAGAAGGCCCCCCAAGGTCATCACTTTCCAGGCAATCATAGACTGCCAGGACCTTCTTAAGCTTAGGCAGAGTTAAGTTTCTGGATTTTACTTCCATCTCAATGAATTTGGCAGTATCCTCGTCCCAAGAAGCAGAGGGGGAGCTAGATTGGGTAGAAGGGAGGCTACCTTGGTGTGAAGGGGTATGTAGAGGGGTGGGGAGTATCCCCAGGGAATTGGAGATTGGCTTGGGACTTGCAGGTCTAGTCCAGACCAGCTTCCCATCTTTAGGAGCTCTATTGTTTTTCCCTCCTCTCCACCCTTTGTATCCCTTGAATTGTTTCCTGACAGGATTGAGGTTTCCAAAAGTAGATGGGCCAGAAGGAGCTTTGGCTGGCCACTTGCGAGGCAGATAACTGGTGTCATCAGGGGAGGGGCAGAGATCCCAGTTGTGTCTATATTTAACAAGATAGACATATTTGCCAAAGGAGAAGCACCGGCAGTCAGGAAGGGCCTTCCCAAGATGGATATTGATCTTAACTCTAGCGAATCCCAGATGTTTAATATTATCAATGCGGTAATCTACCTCTGCAAGATCAGCAAAATCTGACACCATATGGCGGAATATATCTACATTCCAAAGATGATGAGGAATGCCCTCTAGTCTGATCCAAGTCCCTTCATCCTTTAAAATATGAATCGCATTGGAGCTTGGAGTCCAGGGAATGAAAGAAGCAGAAATGTTGTGTAGCAAATGACCATTTTTCTTCAGTGAGTCTGTTCTAGATAGGGCAGAAAGGAAAATTAGAAGAAACTTACCCGGAGATGTCTCCAGCACCTCTATAACTGAGCCATTCGTCCAGTAAGATCGGACATGGTTTAAGAGAACTGCCTTAGTGAGAGTGGAGGCATGTGCCGTGATAGTGGCACTGCGAGATAGCAGCTCGAAATGATTGCATACCGAGTCATTGAGGGGAAGGGAAGTGGGATTTTGAGGGGAAAGACCGGTAGCAGCCATCTCTACAGCAGCTGGGGGAGCTTCCTGTAAGAATTTACAAATGGCTACCGCATGAGAATGGGATTTGCAGCGAAAGCAAGTACCAGAATACTTACAAGATGCCTTCGAATGTCCATTTAGACCGCACTTGAAGCACCTATTAGTTTTTTTACAGTACCTTTCCAGGAGGTGAGTTTTCTCCTTGGAACGATCTTCCAGTCGTCCCAGGCGTCTTCAACAGAGGAACAGAAGTGATCCTCAGAAGGAGTTGAAGAAACAGATGTAGGGGGAGGAGAAAATATTTTTTCCGGGGATTGTAGTACTGCGAATCGCGAACCTTCGCAGGCGTATCGTTTCCCACAGAGAGATGGAATGGGTGACAAAGTGGAAAAGCAGGAGGAGGGGCATTCTTCCAGACGACTGGCATTAAAGACAATGTCAGAGTCGTAGCCTTCCGAAGGAAATTCCACTGCGCAGGAAGAAGAAGCGTTCCCAGTATTAATGGGATAGCAGCTGAAATGAGGTTTGTCAGGGCCAGTTTGTCCACTAGCACAAGATATGGTGCAGGGGACTGATACCTCCTGCAAAGCTACAGGAATATGATTCGGAATATCTGGATCGCAAATGAGATTATGGCTAATCTCGGAGACATAAAGAGAACGATCTGCAAAATCTCCAACAGAGCCAACGAGATAAGGATTATCTCGTGCGGGGTTAAGGATAATAGGGGTATTATAGGAAGTGTAATTCCAAACCGTAGGAAGTGGGAAATAAATGTAGTACGGCTCAGAGACAGAGCCAGGGAGGGAGGGTTCCTGAGGTTTGCTGGGAGAGGAACGCTGGAGTTCCTCCGCAGATGTCATCTGAGAAGATGACGAAGAAAAATCACAGGGAGGGACGATCCCAGAGGCTTCATTGTTAGATACAGGGGGACAGATATTATTAGTAAACAACAAATCATCCGAAAAAGCCGGGGGGGTCAGCCTCAAAGGTATCTCCGACGAGGGATCCTTCATCTGAGCAAGGGGAAAGGCACCAGGGCACCTCCGCAGGGTTCGCCGGAATAGGGGGCTCGAAGAAAGGATCGAGCCCGGCGAAGGAAATGTTATTATAGGGGCAAAAACTAATACAAGCATGTAACGAGGGCCCCAGAAAAATCGTAGAATCCTCCTCTATAAAATCAACATCAAAAGAGACAGAGGAAAGAAGCTCAAGTGCAGCAAAATGAAACATGAGAAATCGATTAATAACACAGATCTTGAGCGATGTAAACCACCAAGTAGATAGTGAGCGAGTAAGAAATACAGTATTAATGCAAAGAAAAGGCATATCTGCAGCACAAGATGTAATGATATAGGAAGATCCAGTAGAGAGGCAGAAGCATAGAAAGGACCCTGTCTTGCTCCATGGAAGTGGAGGATTCTGCGACAAGAAGTCGGAGGACAGGGAGGGAGAAGATCGACAGGGAGAATCAGAGACGAACTTTGAAACAACCATGCCGGAGGAAGAGAAGCCTCTCTTCCGCTTGCGTACCTACCGCTTGGATTTGTGATGTTTTCTAGGGCGATGCGAGCGACGCGAGTTAAGCCGAGGGGAGGAGTCGGCAGTGCAGATCTCATCAAGGAGGAGGTTCTCTTTGAAGGCAGCCCAGTCAAATCGAGTCGCCTGGCGAAGAAGGCAGGCGTCGGAAGGATGAGTAGGGCCATCTCGAAGATGGCGATCGGATCGACGACGCAGAGTACTCGAAGGCATTTCGCACCGTCGTTCGGTCTTTGCTAGCTCCTTAACTTACATATGTTATCTGGTATTTATTTTATTTTGCCTTTCTTTTCATATGCCCAACAGAACTTACCTGATCAGAAGAAACCAAACATTGCCACAGAACTTCAGAAGCTGGCAAAATGGCCTTCAAAAGTGACAAAATGGCAAAAAGGAAATGAGAAGGTAATTCTCAGACAAACACTGTTCTATCCAATCATAAAAAATATGTAGCTTATTAATACTTGGATTATAGGTTTTTATTCACTTTTAGCTATCATTATCAAGTTTCTACTCATACAACTTCTTGTGGCTTTCAAATTTTCACTCCGCAGGCAACAGTTTCAAACTTTCTTTCTTCATTTTTACCACATTGTGTAGATTCTTTTACTTGACTGTTGAGAGTTGAGATTTGATGATACACTAAAATATTCATATATAGACATATATAATATTAGAAAAGAATATTGTTTAACTGAAGAAGCTAACCGGTAGTACCATGGATTGGATTAACATAGGAATGGAATTTTTGCGATGGGAAAGAATTTTATTCCTTCCTTTTCTTTGGTTAAAACAACACAGGATTGGAATCTTTGGTTGAAAAGGAAAGGCGGGGTGGGGGTGGTTAGTTGGATGGCTTAAAATATCAAACATTTGTGATTCCTAGCGTAAGATAAAAGCTGAACACATTGAATAGGATAAGGAAAGGAATCTTACTGCTTTTCCAAGTTTATTACCACGTACCACACAGCCATGGTACGCTGAAGTGTGACGTATTTACCATCTACAACAGTTTGTCTGTGGCACATTAATAAGAAGCATTGTCTTTGAAACTAAAATAACATAAAGAAAACTGACAGTGAGGCCCTCATCAACTCCTACATCTGGGGAATCTACGGGTGCAAAACTGCAAAGACAATGACAATGAGACCTTGATCAACTAGATAAGAAGCATTGTCTTTGAAACTAAAATAACCTAAAGAAAAATGACATTGATAATGTGAAAGTAAAGTAGAATAACCAAGACAAAAGAACACAATGGATGCATGCTAAGCTGGACAGATTCAGTATCTAGTTAACACTACATGAGCTAGTGCGTGTTTCACAACTTTCTAGTCTTAGATTTGAGATTTTCATATGATTTTTGATTAAAGGATCATAATAACAACTAGACATGCATCATAAATAAGAAGAGAGAGGGAATCATATGTGCATATTTTACTATCTTGAAGAAGTTCTAGTTAAAATGAATTACGTGTGATTCAAATCATTTTGGTTGATGTCTCGTTCTAATTTTAGTTGAAAATCACTGTTATCTATGATTAATTTTTTTTTTTTACTATGTATCTTTCTTTTTTTCTTTTTATATAGTTCATGTAATTTTACTGAGTCTGTATTGATTTTTGTAGACTTTTACAAATGCTAATGATAGTGATAATGATAATGTCGAGTTAAGTGCTACAAGTCATACAAATGACGATGTTTAATTTAGATACTTCATTTAATCAAGTTTGGACCTTTATTTAGAGGTGTAAATTAAACCAGGTTGGCCCAGGTCGGTTCGACCCTGCCTGTAATTTAGTCCAGACCGGTCCTGCCAGAAAAAAAAATCGGGCCGGTCCAGCCCAACCCATCATGGGCCACGTGCAGTATCGGGCCCATGGACTGGGCCCATTTGGGGGCCCATTCGGCCCGTTTTAGTAGGTCCATTATGGACCTGTTTTAATGACAGGTTGAGTTGACCTGTTTTAAAAAAAATTAAAGAAAACATGAATGTTGCTATGCAACGTTCATGTGAACGTTGGTTTATTTTTTATTTTTTTTCATAATTAATCCACTTCATTCTTTTATAAATACCACCTCATTCTTCTCATTTTTCACAACTCCTCTCCTTCTCAATTCTCCATCTCTCTTCTCTTTACATTATACTCTTAATTTCTCAACTCTTCTCCCTAAGTCTCAATTCTTCTCCCTTGTGTGAATATAAGTTTGGTTCCGGACTCCTGTCTTCATTCTTCATCAACAACAATCTTACACTTTGGACTCCAATCTTCATCTCTAATCGTCCAACGACCCAACATCTGTGTCCACTGACAGCCGGCCAGGCAGTCATCAATTTCTTTATTTGTAATCTCTCCTATTTCTTTACTTCTAATCCCTCTATTATTGGGTTTTGGATTTTTTGGGTTAAGGTTTTTTTTATCATCAATTTTTTTAGCCTTAAAAATGAATTATCCTTTTAATGTAGGAAGTCATGATTATATCCCTGATCCTGAGTATAATCCTACCCAAGAGTTAGAATAACCTCAACCCACAACAACCCCACAAACATAATCTACTGTAACTAAAAAACTTAGGAAGCAAAACTCACAGGTTTGGGAACATGTTACCTTAAATCCCATAAATGAAAATAAACGTTATTGTAAATATTGTGGTTCAGTATATACTTACCCTACGAGTGGAAATGTAGATTATATTGCTAGGCATTTAACAAAATGTATAGCTGTCCATAATAAAGATGATAATACAGACTTAAGATAATCTAAATTACATATTAGTTCTAATGGAATAATTAATTGGAAATATTGTACAGAAAAAACAAAATACGATGTAACAAAATTTATAATACAAGATAAACAACCTTTTAATTTTTCTGAAAATAAAAAATTTGAAAGTTGTGTACAAAATTATTTAAACTCACAATTTAAAGGTCATTTTAGGAATACTATTAAAAATATAATTTATAAAACATTTAAAAAAGATAAAGAAATTTTAAATGGAATGTTTTTTAGTTTATTATGTAAAATATCATTAACTTGTGATGTTTGGACAGGTCCAAATATTTTTTCTTATTTACGTTTAACAGCACATTGGATAGAGATAAAATGGAATTTACAAAAAAGATTAATTGTTTTTAGACTTTTTGATCATCCACACATTGGAAAAGTCATATCAAATATTATAGAAAATATTAGTAAATAATTTAAAATATATAATAAAATTAATACAATATCTTTTGATAATGCTTCTAATAATAATATTGCAGTAGGAATATTACAAAGAAATTTAAAACCTATATTAAATAGTGATTTATTTCATTATAGGTATTGTTGTCACATTTTAAATTTAATTATACAAGAATGTATACAATGTATTTGACCTTATATAGAAAATATAAGAGTAGTTATATTATTTATTCAAACATTAGGTAAAAGATTTCAAGAATTTAGATATTTATGTGTAGAACAGGGTATAAAAGCTAAAAAATTTAAATTAGATGGCATCGGAGTTTGTCTTTTTTTTGCAGGAAAAAGAATTTTAAGTGATAGAAGATATAAATTATCAGAAAAATCTATAGAAATCTCTGTCTGCTTGAAAGATTGGTATGATGCAGTTGATCGTTTACAAAATTTAAACTTAAACGACGAATCAGAAGACGAAGAGAGAACAAATTCAACAGGGACGGGAGTTTCTACCATAGATTAAAACATGTATAAATTTCTCTTGTAAATTTTTTAATATATATTAATGTAATAATTGTAAACATAAAAAATGTAAATTGTTGAATATCAGAATATGTGATGTAAATGTAAAAATGTAAATTTCAAGTTTTTATTGTTTTTTTATGTATATAGGATATTAATGTAAATTTCATTTATTTAATAACAAATAATTTTTTAATTTAATTGTTAATGTAAAATGTTAAATGTCTTTTCAAATTTTTTAATTTATACATTAATTATTTAATAATAAATAATTTTTTTTATTTAAAAATTTATGGACCGACCCAGACCGATCTGGCCCATAGACCGACCCATAGCAGGTCGGGTTGGACCAGGGGATTTTAATCCACGACCCGGCCTATTTTTGTGGACGGGCCGGGTTGGCCCTGTCTAGGCCAGTCAAGGCCTTGCATTTTTTGCATTAAAGATTAATATACAAGTCCGTTTTACATGTCTACATACATAAGACCCCCAAACATAAAATCTTAGAGAGCATTTAGCATTAAAGATCAATGAAGATCAAATCATGTAACGTATGACATTTTCCTTGTTTTTATGCTTATGACGTATGGTCTCTACCCTTTTTTTGTGGTGTCTGGCTTTCTACTTAAGCTTTTATTGAAGGTATTACTGTTTTTCTACTTCTCTAGTCCTATCCTCTTGTTCTTTTTCTTCCATATCATTCCGCAAAGTGTATTAATGCTACCATTGATATGTTGATACCTATGTAGTTCATTTCAACCATGTCTCAGGAGAGATTTGTGTCTTCAGAATCTAAAGGAAATCAAAGAAAAGAAAAGTAATTTTCCTTTGACCATATTTTAAAATGATGTTTGTACTTTCCTAAGGAAAAGGAAATAGTTTTCTTTGATTTCTAAAGTATAAAAAGTAAAGAGTTTTTTTTCTTGACGCATACACTCGAATATCAAAAGAAACGTCCCTACTACTTTGTCCTTCTCATTTAATTATCTTTACATCCTTCTTCTTTCTCCTTGGTTTTCTCTTTTTCCTCTGCATTTTCTTTCTTCTTTCACAGATTCCAACAGCAAGACGGTGTGACTTCATCAAGCGATGAGTATTCTCCTTCTTCCTTGTGTTTTCGATCTGTAAGAAGATTTTGTTTTCGTTTGTATACTTTTCGTTGATTATGTAGTTTCATTATTTCTATTACTATTGTAAAATTTAAGGCATTTATGTTCATTTGGACAAATTAAAATTATTTTCCCTTTATTTCTATTGATATGTACAAACACATAATTTTTATTTTCTGTTTGTTTCTAATGATAGACACAAACACCATAAATTTTATCAAACGAAAAATAAATTCTGTTGATTTCTGTTTCCTTTAGTTTCCCTTTGACACCAGTTTTTCATTTCCTTTCGTTTCTAAGACACAAACAGACTCTCATATTTGACTTTCATCTTATAAAGGTGCTATAAGAGTTTTTTTTACCAAAGGTAAGTCGTTATTGTGAAATCTCTTCGTATATTTGAAATTCTATTTTCTGAATATTTTTCTGAATATTAGTTCAATTGAAAAGAACTCTTAACCTGGCGAATCATGCACCTCTAAACAATACAACAACTACGCCTTCGTCAATCAAAGATTACACCTTTTGCTTATACATTATAGTCAACATTTTCTAATTGTTTGTAATACAATATTCAATTACGATAAAAAAACATTGATGTCTCCTCCTGTGGTAAATTAAAGCCTGTAATTTTTATTGCACAACGAGAATTGCAGCAAATGAGATCAAAATGTGCACAGTTTTAGTTTATATTGCAATTTTTATGTCATTTGTCAAGCATGCTTATTTCTAGGAAACAAAAGCCTACAAAATATACATAATCTAAGGAATATGGAATATGATGTTACCATAAAAATTTAGCAAAAACATGTGATGATGTAATTTGGTTAGAAACAGCCTTAGATTGCTATTGCTATTTATTTGAGTGTCAAGTGGCTTCCAAATTCATCTCTGAAACAAAGGCAAGAATACAGATTTGTACGATTGATCACCACTCAAAAAATTTGTATCATTGATCCAACAAAAATTGTTATTAAACTATGCTTTGTTTGCTTATAAATGCAATATTTACTTGTCCAATCCCTAATCCAGGTTACTCACATAATCTACAAGAACTATTTACCTTTATATTATATTAATTTAAAGGTTAGTTTAATATCTTATTAACTATGTCAATGTTTATCTATATTTTTTCCTTAGAGTTTATGGATTTATAATTACGTGTAAGTTTCAAATTTGAATAATTGTGCACACAATAAGTTGGATAGAAAGAAAAACACAGCCACCAAATCAAGAAACCATTAGGAAAAAGATCCTTTTTTCCAGTGTAGTTGATGTGATCTAAACTAACAAATTGGAGAAACTCCTAATGCCCAAGGAAAGCATGCACACAGAAACAATAGTTGATGATACCTGATCATTGTTTCATTTGGTTGGCTGCCATGCTTGAGGCATTAGAGCTCCCAACACGAGTTTCCCACCAGGATCCCCTCAATTCCAATTGTTGGAGTTTACCTACCACCAACTATTTTCTCACATGTTGAACTTTAAGTTGCACTATCAAGGAGAAAATTTAGATCTAATACAAAAGTATTAGTAAAACCGATAGAAGATAATTTCAAAGAAGGAACTTACACAAAAAATATTGTATATAGGGAAGTTTTGACAAATGATGATGGCATTACAAAATCTTAGGTAAGATGCTTTGGCATTTTTTAAAGTGTATTCTTACTGAAATATATATCTTTCTAATATAGATATTGTTCCTAGGTCATAATTTACTTAAGTTCTTGAATGTCAATTTACGCTATTCTTATTATTTGTTTACACGATGTATTAACTTTTCCCATACATCTTATTTCTTCTTCTTCCAATTGTTTCCCTTTTAATGGCTTGACTAATTGTTTCTTTGATAATTTTATTTCTCTAACAATTTTTAATGTACCATTTCTATTTTTAAGTAGGATGACAAAAATTGCATATGCACCATTCAAAACATTAAATAGATTTCATGAATGAAGATTGAAAGTTCGTGTTGAATATAAATAGGATGTCTAAGAAATAACAAAGGGTAAAAATAGATAGAAATTAGTACTGATAAATCAAGAAGTAAGATCATCACTCTTGATTTAACTTCAATTTACTATAAGAGTATTTATTTATTTATTGGTTTTTTTTCCTTTCACAAATAGGAAGAGCGAATGGAAGCAAACCTATATGATGAAGTGGTAGATAGATTTGGATCAACGTTGGAGGAAGGAAAGGTCGATGATCTTGTCAATGTTGAGGTTCAACGTATAAATGCATATTACAAAATTGGAAAATATGTTGAAGACCATATAATTACAAAGTACTTTAAAGTTGAAGAAATTGTAAATGAATCTGATATCTCGCAATTTGCGTTTGAACTTGTTGCATTCAATGATTTGGTAAAGTTGGTAATCGAGAAGTCATGGTTTATTGGTAAATATTCTTACATATATCAATAATTTCATTTTAATTTAGTCTAATTAAACCACTGATTAAATTCATTATTGATTCTTTTATTTTACTTATTGCCTTTTTTAAATTGTTTTAGATGTTATTGGATTAGTGATAGATGTAAGTGACCTTCAACAAGTGAAAACACCAAGTAGTAATAAATATCTAACAATGTGTCACATTACACTTAAAGGACAAAATGTACTTCCCCTACGTAGCTCTAGCTACACTTTTTTTTACTACCACATTTCATGTACAACATATTCACTAATTGATTTTTTTTAAAATAACGGAAACAACTCAAAGATGACATTATGAGACAACATTTAAAAGAAATATGCATCCATCTTGAAAGAAGTAAAAAATAAGACTATTATTGTAGTCATTGCTCTTCTTGTGAAAATGTTCAATGGTAGGACTACTACTCTATTATAATATATGTTCAACCATCTTTTATTCTAAATCAACCCATAATATGTTATTAATTCTATAATCAGGTATCTATGTATCAACTGCATTCTCTTCAAGATTATTCATTGATCTTAGGATATTAAAAGAGCACAACAAATCATATCAAGGTAAGACATAAGAGTTTTTTTTTAACTAAAATGTCAACAATTGTAATCTAATATTGGCAATAGACTGATGGAAGGTCTTAGAGAAAGCAACTCAAGTGCAATCATTCCTTATACTATATCAAAGGAAAAAGAAAAAACCTAAAAGATTAACTCTTGCCTAGCAAAAACAAATTCTAGAAGAATAGAGCCGAAAGGTAATATAATTTATTAATTTTATGATTCAATGTTAATGTACACATCATTGGTTATATACTTCTTGTTGTTTCAATATGTGCATGTCATACATTATAAGGACGATGTACATGAGGTCAAAGGAACAATATCATGGGTTATAAAAAATAAAGACCTATGGCATCTTTTATGCACAAAACGTTCAAAGAAATTGGAAAAAGACATTGGAAAAAGACATAGAAGGAAAATTTAACTACTTGAAATGTCTAACAGAAGATAAAGGAAAGTTTAGGTAAACTCTTTTCAATTCAATTAAAACTTAATACACAATATTCTACTCTTTTGTTTTGAACTTGAGAAATTTTACACAAAGATTATGATTTACATTCCTTAGAGGTTCTTCCTATATGGAGATTATAATCTACTATATTAAAACTTTTGATAGATACATGGTAATGCTTGAAATCCTTGATCATACATCTTCAATGATTTTGACATTATTTGATTATATTGCAACAACATTGTTAAACAAAGATACCACTGAATTATAAAAATGGCAACACATGTGAGTCATACAACTGGTTATTCCACAAAAGTTAAAATATGCCACGACATGTACTTGATTTACCTTTGTTTTGTCCACATAGGACAATGGAAAAGAGACTCTCAATGATGAAATTTCAAAGTTCAAGTGGATGTCAAGGTTGTTCCGTCTCATAATTGCTAAAAAGAAATTAAAAAAATACACAAACATCTTAGACACGAAGGAAACCAATAGCTACATAGAAAGTAGGTTTCTTCTAGAAGAAATTTAAAAAAAAAAAGAGCCACTCTACTTAACATTAATTTTAGAGTTTATATATCTTGGACCTTTCAATTTATACTTCGTGACTTTCTAGCAAATATTGATTGAATGCTTCATTTGGAAAGTTTATATTTAGATTGAAACCTTATAAAAGTGATAAGATGTCCTTCTTGGTATTACTCAACTTAAGATTTGTTATTCTTCATGCCTAATTGTAATACTAATGTAGGTACGTAGATATATTTATGCTATATGAAAAATGACAAGTTAATGAAATACATGTCAACATCCCCAGGTTAAGCTGATGAGGAGGTTTATTACCAAACAATAACAAGTCTTCTGTTTGGGAGCAAAATATGAAACACTGGCATTCCTTCGACACATGCAGGTACAATAAACACGCTTTTGTGCAGGTGTTAGAAAATCATAGTCAACTTTCTAAACCTCATGAAAAAAAAAAGGAGTTTGATGGAAATGGAAATTTCAGTTCCTGTAATCTCTGTCCTATTCTAGATCTCCAATGTACAACCAACTAATAAGTAACAAGAACGATTAAACTACCAAAATCTAAACACTATCTAAGAAAACTATGTTGAATGAGCCGTACAACAACCAAATCAACATCTATCAAGAAATCAACAACTAAATATTGAGTTACCTACAACAAGGAGCACTTGTAGCCGTCGGTTCTGGGAGGTGGAGAGAGAGGACATAATAGGCAGCCGTCCGTTAGGATACGATCAGCAGCCGTCGAGAAGGAGGCTGAGAAGCAGTCGCCGGTGACTCTGGTCATACAAGCAGCAGACATCTTCTACCGTCAGGAAAGAGGAGGAGAAGAAGTTGTTGTAGGAAGAAGGAAGGAGGAGCAACAGCCATACAAAGAGGAGGAGAAGGAGAAAGGAGGAGTAGCCACAGGAAGGAGGGAGGAAGAGACTGCGGGGGCGTCCTAACAGCTTCTTCTGGTAAACGGGTAAAAAAAAGATACCGTCTGGGCTGATCCTTTTTTGCGTGCCACAATTATAATTTTTTTTGAATAATCATTTGTATCTGGGATAGTTTTTGAATAATCATAATGTGATTACTTTTGTATATATAAATTTGTATGTAATATATTAGCATTCTAAATTTCATTTTCCCATATTAGTATATTACTTTCTACTTGAAATGTGTGGAATAATCATGGACATAAGAAGAGACATTTTTTTTTTTTAAAAACCACAAAAATTAAGTGAAATTTGGATGGCTATAATATTGTTAACTACAAGATAATTATACATGTATTCCGAAGGTGCAAATTACTTTCTAAGGCTACAAACTAAGATGCTAAATGATTGTAATCTACAACACAGGCTTAAATGATTTCATGTGGAGCATACATACCAATTCAATTAAAACATTATAATCTACATATATCAATGGTGATCCATACAGTAACTACAAGATAATTATCCATGCATTCTAAAAGTACAAACTACATTACAAAACCACAGACTAAGATGTTGAATAATTATATTCCACACCATATGCTTAAATGGTTTGATGTCGTTACTTAAACTTGCAACACACGTGCCAATTCACTAGCATCTTTAAAATCACAGCGTCTCCACTAGTATCTTTAAAACTATGGGGTCTCTGGCTACATACATAAGACCCTCAAAACATATGGGTTTTCGTTCTTAAATACTACATCTTAATCATTTCAAGTACAAGGAAACCATCCTGGGAAATAAGGGTCTATTAAGGAATGAATTTATTGTCCCGCTCATCGTGTCCTTGGCTATGTTCATTCACTTGTATTCCAAGATCATGTTGTTATCAGGGGCCAGGCCAATGCATGCTCTGAGGATGTTCTCCAACATGGCTCTTTGCTTAGAGAGGGCATTCACTACTGGTGTGCCTGGCGGTACCTGTGCTCATGAATAAATAAATAAATATCATATTAATTATGATGTTCATTGTTAGCCAGCTACAGAATCTGCTACAACTTGATGAAAGTCGTTAAGAAACAATTGGCAGCATTCTCCAGTCAAAATTGTTGCACTAGTTTATAGTGAGGACAGAATATATCTATTGCTATTATCTCTTACATGTTATTATCCAAACTTTCGTGATAACATGAGAAAATACAAAAAGTGTTGCTGAAATGAAGAAAACTTGCTTGTCAAATTTCTCAAATCCTAAATAGTAGGTTATATTTTTTTTGAATAAATCTAATCTCACCCTTGAAGTTTATCATGTCACTCATTTTCAGCATTATTAAGAAACAAAAGCTAAATCATTGCATGATAAGTTTCTCATATCATTCATTTTCAGCATTATTAAGAAACACAAGCTAAAATCATTTCTCATATCACTCATTTTCAGCATTATTAAGAAACAGAAGCTAAATCAAATAGTTGCTCATGTAAAAATGCAAGTGACCTTTCTTATGGGTATTTAATACAAGTGATTCAATAAGTCAAAATATAACTTCAACATAAAAAAGCAACTTCCACAATGAAGCGGAGTTTGTCAAGCATCTAACTTCTGGCTGGCTGGCTGCTAGTCTTTCAACAACAAAAAGACGATTAAAATGAGGAACTAAGATTGAGAAGGACATACTATGAAGCTGCTTAAAAAACATTTGAGCAATTAATAAGCATGAGAATTACGCTTTCAATCTGTAACGAATTCCACTAAAACAAATGAGCAACAGCTATGGGTAAGATTAAACAAATGGAAAACATTGGATATACATACCAATGGGGCCTTGGTGAGGTAACTCAAAATAGTGGCCACTGGATGGAAGGAATGGAATTTGTCCTGAAATCCCAAGAGGAATAGCATTTACTACAAATACAGATCTGCAAATAAAACAATAATTACAAGTAATTTCGATGAGATACCTCTCCCTCAGCTTTGAGTTGGATCCTAGTGCTAAGCTCAGCCAGCAAGACCAGGTCCAATATGATAGGTGCTGCCAACAAGGAATCCTCACAGGTGTTGTGGAGGACAATGGTACTCTTTCCACCCATGAATATCTCCGATGTGTATTCATCCATTGCTCTCTTGCTGTCTCCCACATATGGCACATACTACAAGAACAACAACAATCATACAAATGAATGTGCCAAGGCCAAGTACAGGCTTAACTAGTATACCAACACAAGCAATAACCAATTAAGATGTTCACCTTGATAACAACGACATGATCAGGGTGCTCGCCTGGCTCATAAAGGATGCCATTACTTGCCACCATATCATCGACAACGTTGCTCTTGGAAATCTCTTTTGATCGGAAGGTTTGTGGGGCAGAAAGGTTCATTCCATCATTGTTGCCGAGATGGTTGTAGCTAACAATAGATGTAGGCTGCAAACAATAAAATAAATATTTTCCAAAATTCTCCCTGTGACCAGACAAAGGAACAATTGTAGACAAAAATAATACCATATTCAAGAGATGCAGAAATGAGGCAGGTAAGAATGTAATTCTCTCCATACCTATGTTTTCGACATAGTTTTAAATGTCGATTTCGTGTCGGACTTCGGTTTGATAAAAAAATAGAAAATGTGTCGGATATCAGTGGAAAGGTTGGTATAAACATTGTAAATTTACAGACATTCATGGAAATAGACAAAAAACTTTGAATTTCAATTTAAAACTTTAAGATAAGCTAAAATAAACAATAATTTACATCTCGGACTACTTATGGAACGTTTGTTTAGCCCAACTCGTAGCTCCTAAATTATGAGAGCCCACAGTTGTAGCCAACTCTTTCGAAGAATTGCTGAAACCAGCTCCTAAAATCTTTCATTGGCTACAGGAATGAGAGCTCCAAATCATGGTCAAGAGCGTTTCTTCCTTTTAGTATTTGTTTGGAGAATCCAACACCCAATATAAATATCCTAACTACACTACATAGACTTAATAAAAATATCCTAAAATATAAATAGTACTTAAAAATGCTTAATAAATATATTATTGAAATATATACATCTAACTCAAAACCAATTGACTATGAGTGGAGAAATCTATCTATATATAACTACAAGTTTAGTTTTTACTTTTTTCAATATGAGATTAATCCAACACTCCTCCTTATGGCCTCTTTTAAGTATTATAAGTATCTTTTTTTGGACATGGATGGATGTGTATGGACTTAAATCTATTTAAGCCTCTTTTAGCTCTGATATCAAGTTGAAATATGAACATCTAACTCAAAACTAATTGATTATGAGTAGAGAAGTCCATCTATATATAACCACAAGTCTAGTCTTCGCTTTTTCTAATATGAGGCTATTCCAATATATACAAATCATACCTAAATTTTCTTAGTATGTGTTTAAAATGTTTAGGACCTACTTGTATTAAGGAAGCCAAAGGAAAGGAAAATATAGAGTCAAGATAAAACGGAAGGGGATTTTATTTTCCGTTTGACTTCAACAAAAGTGTTTGTGTACATGTGGAAACTAGGGGAAAATATTTTCTTTTCAAATTCTACATTTATTGATAGAAAAGAGAATGAGATATTTTAAACATGTAATGGAAGGCAAAGGAATTTATTTTCTAACAGAAAATGCATACAAACACTATGATTTTGAACATATTTTTTGATCAAAAGGAAAATCGTTTCTTTTCCCTTGATTTCCTTTCATTTCCAAGTGCACAAATCCCTCCTTAATATAGAAAGAAAGTAAAGATGAAAGAACACTCAAATGTTAAAGATGTGGTGTCTTGTTGAAAACTATCCCAGATGTTGTCACTTCATAGAGTCCACGAGGATCTCATCAAATATTGCTACTTCGCAGATGCCACAGGGATATAAGTATATAAGTATACAAATTTGCACTCTATTTTCAATACTAAGTTAGGAAGAGCAAGTAGCAACAAGTCAACAACAAAAAGGAGGAGAAGTAACCAGTAATAGAACCCGTGTCAACCATATCGACTTGTAAACAAAACATGTCGATCGACCTAGGTCTTTCTCCATATAAAAAATTCCTTATATCGACTCATTCAATCAAGATGAGTTGACTCGATCAACATGGACCATCGAAATCCAAATCATTTAGATATACATGCAAATATCATGTCAATATATTAGGATTCAATGAAATTTGACATTTGGAACCATGGTTTTCAAACAGTAAATTATAATCAACACACCTTCCATCTCCATTTCAATTCTTGATCATATCAACAATGATCAATCATTCAACAGTACACTAATCAATACTCATGCTAAGGGTTGTAGATTCTCCTTTACGCACTCATCACGTCTTCATTATCACCTCAGCACTCCAAGTTTTATTGGCTGGCAGGAAGTTTTTTTATTCATATTGGTTGTGTGTGGTTATGCTTATCATTGATTTCTATGTGTGGACCTATGTACATGGTATCAAATGTCTACGCGTGTCATCGAAATTTCACCGACACGTGTCTTATTTTCAATTTACCAATACGACTCCGATACGATATTGAAATGGAAGTTTTTTGAACAAATGTAAATTTTTTTTACCGTGTTTCCACCGACACAATTTCGATATACCGATATTTTCCCGACACATGTCTGTTTTTCAACTTAGCGAAGTCCGATACGAAATCGACATTTAGAACCATGCCTATGTGGGACAATTTTGTTTTGTTTGCGTTGGAACCTTCAAGATCCACACTTTCCCTTTCTACAAAAAGAATCAGAAAGCAAGCTAGTGGTTCAATGCCTCCCACTCCTGCCCCATTCCCATGTCTCTCGTGTAGTGTGTGCGAGTTGTTTGTAGAAATCCTATTTTTACGATGTAAGTGAGGTTATTATAGAAAGTTCAACCAAGGCTTACATCAATTCAAGCTATATTGGTTCAACCATTTAAGAAACATGATTTTATTATTGTTAATTTCATTCTATTATGACTTATTGCATTTCAGAAAGGCATGAATTACAGAATTACTAACTTTAATAGCTTGAGACCTATTCAAGTTTAAGAAACATGATTTTATTATTTTTAGTTTCATTCTATTATGACTTATTGCATTTCAGAAAGGCATGAATTACAGAATTACTAACTTTAATAGCTGGAGACCTATTCAACATCTCACAGAACCTGCCCTAAGATCAAGGAGAGGTCTCAAGGCAGTCAAGTTGCTGACTGGGTATGGGTTTTGTCAAAATCTCAAATAATTTGGA
Source organism: Posidonia australis (assembly GCA_024699735.1). Lineage (NCBI taxonomy): Eukaryota > Viridiplantae > Streptophyta > Magnoliopsida > Alismatales > Posidoniaceae > Posidonia > Posidonia australis. The sequence goes on along the minus strand of JAMKQA010034211.1, from coordinate 3,355 downwards.
CTCATATTTTGAGCCTAACATCGACCAATCGCATGGTGCTTGGGCAGATATCAGTCCATTGAAACCATAAAAAATCATTCTATTTGATTATTTTTATCATATTTAATGGGAGAGTCTTCTACAACCATTTCTCCACTACGACTAGAAGTTATTAGCAGTAGAAAATCCATTTTTAAACCTAAAGACAGACTTAACTGTCTATTTCTCTTGCTATAATCCTTAACACAAAAATTCACTTCCTATTTCTCTTACTAGAATAAACAAAAGTTAAATTCTTCTACTGAGAAGATTTTTGGTTCTATAGAAGCTTTGTACTTCTGAAGAAGTTACTTTAACAAAGATTTGAATTTTAGCCTCATCACCAAGAAACCTCAGCTTCAAAACCATACATCCGTGTATGTGAGACTACAAAATAACATTGTTATTCAGGATGACGTTATGTGTGATTACAATTGGATACCTTGATCCCAGCTCCAACAAGAAAATCTACTAGCACAGATTTCATTTTTGTTTGACCACTCTTGAAATCATCTCCTCCAATCAAGCTGTTCCTCTTGATAGCAAGATCAATTAAACCTGCAAGACATTCAGAGTAGAAAAGCTGCGAGTGATAATTGCATCCTTCAAAAGGCCTGCTAAGTCCTAACAGTATCAAGTCTATTTTGCAGCACAAAATTACCACCAACCTGGAACGAAAGTGTTCTGTGGGCTCCCATTGATAAAAGGAACATTCTCCATGATGCATGCAATCGCATACAAGGTCGACGGGGATATCTCTGGCTCATTCTTTTCCAGAGATGCCATGAGGTTCTCAATGGTGTCATTTAGCCCCACGATCACGTTGCTGTATCTCTCGGTGTTTGCAGTCCACAGAACCACCACCTTGTCAACCTTCTCCTTCTCCTTGAACTCTCTGTAAAAAATAAAAAAAACAGAGAGAGAGACTGGCATGAAGACTAGTCCTTCGAAGAATTGATCAAACATTCGCGCCCACGACCCGAATTAAATAGAAAAAGTTTTTGCTGCATTCCTTGATTTATACCTGATGTCCTTGATGATCTGCTCCACTTGTTCCTTCTTGGTACCTTTGATAACATTGTTGGCACGTGAACCTTGGTTGGCAGCGATGAATTCAGGGGCAAAGATGCCAGGAAGGGGCACCATGGACTCCATGTATGGCCTCAGCTGCTTCTGCAGATCGATGTCCAAAACCTTGGCCCTGGCCATAGCATCTGCCATGTTCGTGTCACTTACATCCCAGCCCCCAAATACAATATCATCTGGATTAACCTAAACAAAACGAAAAGATCCCAACATGTATCATCATAAAGAAAGGGGAGACAACACAAAGAAGAGAACAACTTTTGGAGGCAAAACATCAGACAGTTGTCGAGCGTGTACCATAGGAAGCAAACTCTTAAAAGGGGCATAGATCTCCTCCCCATTGAAAGATCCAACCCTAATGGTGGACGCCTGTGTGAGTGAACCAAAGTAATTCGAGAGCTGCACTTTGTCCTTGGTTGCCCAAGAGATCCCTCTACGTGATCACATAAAAATCACATTTTGATTTAAAAAAAAAAAAAGTAACCCTTTTTTCCTTCCAAAAGCCATACAAAAGAAACCAAGAGAGAAAGAAAGGACGACTCACTCTCTGTTGGCGATAACTCCAGCAGTGAGGGTAGCACCATTGTTCCCACCCCATCCAACAAGCATAACCCTAATACAAACCAAAACAACCACAACTGACAACCCAAATCACAAAAACCATCGACAATAGAAACCCACCTCCAGAAAAAGGGAAAGACATGCACCCCACCCTAGTTTGGGAACGCGCGTGTCGGTCCTGAAGTTGTACTGAACAGACTTAGGCCTGACGATCCACTGGTACGAGCCCTTCCTGTTCTCGTGGACGAGCTCCGTGGTCTCGTAGCTGTACACCGACTCGATCTCGTGCTCCCCATACCTCACGTTGGGGCTCTCCACTCGGAAGCTCTCGATAAACATCCTCCTCCCTCAACAACAACAACAACAAACTCGTGTGTGTCTCCGCCTCTGGACGAATGGATCTGTATTTACAATGGATGGATCGTTGCTGCGGATCCGTGGCACGGTGGTGGTTGTGGTAGAGATGAGATTAGATGAGAGGAGAGGAGAGATTCTCTTCACATGCGAATTGCAGAGATGGGAACAGAGAGAGGAAAGGAAAAGACGAGGTGTACGTGACGACGAGACACAGCTGGTGAAAAAACGTGGCCAAGTAGGCGACGTGTTGGAGGCGGCTGGGAACGACACTTGGAGATGCTGCTGGACCACCGTGATCGGGCTTGGGCCTACTCGAATCCGGGGCCCGAGATTGGAGTTCTGGACCCACAGTACAATATTTATTAATAACAGGTGGAATGGTTGTGGTTGCTGCTTAGTCTGACAATAGTACAATACTCATAAGGAATGCGATCACAAAGCACAAATTGGACGACGATGGGCTCAAAGCGTGCCCAAGTTGACGTGCATGTGCATGTAACTGACTAGGTCCAACCCTAAATGGAGATTCCTGAAAAGGAAGGTCAAGTATTATTATATTGGTTCATGGCGGAGTTATTATATCATACGGAAACAATAGGTTATTGATCATCTTAAACTGCGTCCTTTTTTTCAAACAGTAACTGATAATATATAATAAAAATACTTAACTATAAATACTACTGCCTAAGTAGAGATGCAAAACGAACTAGGTCATTCTTAAACCATTCGATCCAGTCTGGCTTTTGGCCTGACGTAGAGAAGGCAAGGCCAAGTCGACCTAGACCTTGGTTGGGCCGTGGGTCAGGTAGGACACAAGGCCTAGGTTCACTTGGTTCGACACATTAGGCCCATTTGGACTCGTCATTAAGTCGATTTGATTTTCAAGAATATATATATATATATATATATATACACACACACACACACATACGTTTGGTACTCACACATCTAGTTTTGTCAGACTACATGTTAATAGTAGTAGTGTTAATTCATTTTAAAGTAAATTAAATAAGGAAAAATACGTAAAATCACAACTAAAAATGAATTAAAAAATTATTTAAAATGTGAGTTTACTCTTAAATCATGAGGTAAAAGTGTAAAACAAAAAAAATGTAAAAAATTAAAACAAAAGAAGTATAAAAATGTAAAATATAGAATATCTTATGTATTTTTTAATTTTTTATGTATAAAAAATATTTTTTTATTAATTTTTTTTTTAATTTATTTTTAAATAGACTGATCCAATTGATCGATTTGACCCTACCTGGCCCGCTAGGCCCTGGCCTGGCCCAAAGGCAGGCCATGGGTCATGTTAGGCCGAGGGGCTGACTTT
>JAMKQA010034210.1:0-15466 GCA_024699735.1 Posidonia australis | reverse complement strand
CATGTGCCCGAGAAAACTCGGTCTTTCTAGGCTTCCTACTGTCAATGGTCTGCTAAATGTATGCTTGCTTATTCTATATGCTCATGCATGAAGATGACTGAAAACATGCCAAATCAAAGCAAAGAAAAGGAATCAAAGGAAAAAGTTAATCCGAGAGACAATGTAGGCAATGTTAATGCCGCTTTACTATACGTCCTTGGGCGATGAGGAAAATCGTGAAAATCGTGAAATTCTCGGACAGCTTCTCGCAAAATAGCGGAAATTGGGGATAAATCCGAGAAAATCAAAAAGGGGAAAAATAATCCTTGTTTCGGGACCATGTCGACTTTGTAAGCCTTTTACTGTACGCCCTCGGGCGATGGAAAACCAAAACAAGTGAAAACTACAGAAAATAGAGGAAAACCCGAAAAATGAGGTGAAAACAAAGCTCAGAGCAAGCTAGAAAAGCGTGCACCAAGCAAGGAAGAAAAGACAGGAAAATCTATGCAAAAAGATGTGAAAGGCCATGCAAAATGCAAGTGTGAATGCAAATATGAAAAAGTCTAGGTGGTTTTATGCAAAAAGCCCAAATTCTGGAGAAAACTGACATTCATAAGCCCAAATCATCGAAAACACATAGGAAAACACATTCTATGCATGTATGAAGAATTCTAGAGTCAAATGTGTCTCCCTAGTCAATGGAAGCTCTATAGGGGTCTGAATGCAATTTTACCACTAATGCATGCATGCAAATCAATTCTGCATAAAATCATGGTAAAAATGCAAGAAAATGTCTCATAAGTGATCCAGGAAGTTTCAGGGGAAAATGGTCATTTTACCCCTAAAAACAAGCAATCAGAGTAATTCTGCAAAGCATAGAGGGTAAACTACAAAAAACCCAGCAAACAAAGCATCTAGAAGAAATTCAGTAAAAATAGAGGGTTAAAGTGCAATTAAACCAAGAAAACAAGCTTCTGGAATGTTTTAAAACAAATTCAGGGAGTTTTATGCAATTTTCATAGCAAAATAAGCCTTCTAGAAGTTTTCTGTAAAACACAGGGGCCTAAATGCAATTTGTCCCATAAAAACATGCTTCTGGAAAAGATTCAGAGAAATATGAGGGCTAAAATGCAATTTAACCAACAAAAACAGCTATCCAGAGAGTTTTTGAAATATGCAAGGGCTTAAGTGCAAATAAACCAGCAAAATTGAGCAATCTGAAACATGTATGAAAGTACAAGGGCTTATATGCAATTTTTATTGTAAAAATGAACTGTCAAAAACATTTTGAAGAAGATCAATGACTCATATGCAATTTTCACAATAAAATGAACTGTGAGAATCATTTTAAGGAAATCCAGGGTTATAAATGCAATTTACCTGAAGCAAAATACATTTTATAAACTCTGGAGGGCTTTTATTAAAGTTTTAAACTCAAAAAATATTACTTTAAAAGTTTAGGGTAAAACTTGTAATATTTTCAGTTAAAACTTTATTCGAAACATTTTAGAAAAATGATGGAAGGATCGATGTAATAAAAGGACCAAAAAGTAATTCCAGAAGGACCTATTTGCAAGAAAAACATAAACTCTGAATTTTATTCAAATAAAATGTTTTAAAATGTTTTTTTTAAAGAAAAAGAATCGACGGTAGCCGACGACGTAGCTCGCCACCGACGACCGCTGGAGGGGGGCCAAACAAGGCCTTCCCGTGGTCCAATCTTAGATCCGATCCCACGAGAAGCAAGAGGGAGAAGCAAGGAACACATCCAACGGAGTGGATGGACGATCTAGTGGCTGGAATGACCCCCACCTACCTCGCCATCGAGGTGCTCCAGCGACGGTGTCGAGGAAGAAGGAGCTCTCCGAAGGCTGAGGAGCGACGGTCCAAGGGTCTTGGTGGCTACGGGATGCTCTGGGGCTTCCTCTGGAGCGATGCGGAGGCTAGTGGAGCAAGGAGGCGGTCTGCCCGTCGCCGCCGTGATCTCCCCGGCAGGTGGGATTGCTGCGACGCTCCAGCGGCCGTGGAGCGGATCTGGGGGCTCGGGAGTCTTCTAGGCATGACATGGAGTGCTCACAGTGGCCTGGAGAGGCGCGGGGGGTGCTGGAGAGGCGCAGTCCACCTCTGAGGTGGTCATCTTCTCTGGCAACGGCATCTCTGGGCATTTCTCCGGCGGTTGAGTGTGGGACTGTCTAGAGGCAGCGGAATGGAGATCCGGGGAGCAGAGGAGCACAGGGATGGCCAGAGAAGGAAGAGAGAGGCCTCGGGGATCCAGGAGACCTCCTGGATTGCCCCCCCCCCCCCACGTCTGTCGCCGGAGAACGGCGATGGCGGGGCACGACGGAGTTCCTCAGGCCAAGGGATCACTCTAGATCCCTTGGAGGCACTCCAGAAAGAGAGGAGGAGGTCTTGAAGGCTACAATTCAAGCAATTGGGAGGAGGACAGTGTGCGTACCAGGCTGAAGATGGTCGCCGGAGCTCCGGCAGCGGCGGCTGCTCCTCTCCCTCTCCACTTCTCTCTCAGTGTCACTTCTCTCTCTGTTTCTCTCTGAATTCTCTATGGCTCTCGTGTGCTCCAGGGGGTGTGACGGTCTGTGTGTGGCCTCCTTCAATTTCTGGTTCTCTCCTTCTTATATCGGCAGCCAGACCCTAAAACAGAATGCCTCTCTCTCCTGTAACGGACCAACCCACTCCCTAACCAAACGAACGCTCCTCCTAACAGACTAACAGACACTCCCTAACCGCTATCCCCTCCTTGCTCCCTTGGCTGCCAACAAGATGAATGGCGATCCAAGCTCCGGCGATGGCTGATCCAATGGTTGATCCTGCTTTGGCTTGCTGGATCAGTGGTGAGATGGACTGGAGGCTGAACTCAGTAAGGGAGGACTTGTGGCTTAACCATGAAGATCAAGTGGGTTCAGTGAGAGATGGGTGAAGAAAAGGATGGGTTCAAAGAGGATGATTTATGTAATCTTAGTAAAAATTGGTAAATGGTTAATAGATGTGGAGATGAAGTAATGAAGTGTGGATTGGAAGAAAAGAGATGGGTTAGATTGTTCATGGTGAGCCTTCATGGGCTTGTGGGCTTCATGGGCCTCCATGGGCCTTGTGGGCCCCCATGGGCCTAAATGGGTTTAGGTGGGTCCAAATGAACCAAATGAAGTCAAATGGGCCTAAAATGGGCTTTTGGGCCCAAGTGGGCTCAACTAGGGTTTAATGGGCCTTGAAAGAGTTAATTGGGCTTAAATGGGCCTTGTGGGCCCAAGTGGGCTCAATCAGGGTTTGAGCTCAGTCACCACATCTCCATCCTGCAAAATCATAAAATTGGGGTGTCTATAGGTGCCCCTCCCTGAGCGAGGTCGAAGGTCGAGTAGAATAGAGACCGATGCTCAGGGTTGACAAAGACACCCCTCATGAAACCACAAACAAGAGTTAATCACCGACAATCAGCCACTAGCCAAAGTTCAAACCAAGGGTCCGCGCCAGCCGCCAGAGGTCTCGCCGCCACAGCCAAAGCTAAACAGAGGAACAAACACAAAAGACTAAGAATTGATAGGCTGACGACCAATCAGCTCCTAAGAGACATGACCGGTTGTCACACTTGTCGCAAAAAGCGCCAAACAAGACTCACGGTGCTTGCCGACCGAGAAATGACTGATCACAGAAGTCATCCGGGTAGTTCGGGCTACCAGCCCAGAACAACAAGAGGAAACAAAGAGAGTGGGGAATCCATCAGGCACCCCCGGATGGTTCGGATACCAGCCCACAAGAGGAAAGGAACAACACGGAGTGGAACTCGAACCAAAAAAAGAGAGGCACCAAAGTTTGTCCAGATGGACAACACAAGGGACGGGAACATCCGGACTACATCCAATAGTCCAGACAGGAGAAAAGGGGAGGCCTGGATTCCATCCGTCCGGATAGGACCCAAAGGCGAAAGAGGGCGCCTTGATCCCATCCGTCCGGATAGGACCACAAAGGCAGGAGAAAGTGCCTTAATCCCATCTGTCTGGATTAGATCTCATAGGCGAGAGAATGCCTTAATCCCATCTATCAAGATAGGACCCGATCCCATACGTCCGGATAGGATCTTACAGGCGGGAGAGAATGCCTCAATCCCATCCGTCCGGATAGGACCCGATCCTATCCGTCTGGATAGGACCTCACAGACGAGAGAATGTGCCTTAATCCCATCCGTCCGGATAGGACCCGATCCCATCCGTTCGGATTGGATCTCACAGGCGAGAAAGAATGCCTTAATCCCATCCGTCTGGATAGGACCCGATCCCATCTGTCCGGATTGGATCTCACAAGCGAGAGAATGCCTTAATCCCATCCGTCCGGATAGGACACGATCCCATCCGTCCGGATAGGATCTCACAGGAGGGCGAGAATGTCTTAATCCCATCCGTTCGGATAGGACCCGATCCCATCCGTCCAGATAGGATCTCACAGGCGGGAGAGAATGCCTTAATCCCATCCGTCTGGATAGGATCTCACAGGCGGGAGAGAATGCCTTAATCCCATCCGTCCGGATTGGATCTTACAGGCGAGAGAATGCCTTAATCCCATCCGTTCGGATAGGACCTGATCCCATCCGTCTGGATAGGATCTCACAGGCAAGAGAGGGTGCCTTAATCCCATCCGTCTGGATAGGACCCGATCCCATCCGTCTAGATTGGATCTCATAGGCGAGAGAGGGTGCCTTAATCCCATTCGTTTGGATAGGACACAATCCGATCCATCCGGATAGGACCCGATCCCATCCATCCGGATTGGATCTCACAGGCGAGAGAGGGTGCCTTAAAACCCTAAATCCAGCCATACACCATAAACCAACAACTTAACCACTTCCTTAAGCCCATTCAATGGCCAAGTAATTAAGGAGCTAGCCTTGAATCCAACCCAAAGGTCTTAACCTAGCCCAATCATCTGACTACCGTGTGCCAATAGCATCGGTAGATCGCACGGGTAGGTGGCGTGTTTGCCCTGGGTCAATGATTAACTGCTGAGGGCTCGATTGGTTTTTTTACTTAGTGGACCACCAATCCGCCTCTTCTCATTGGATGGCATGGATCTAGGTGTGCTCCCTGAATTCCTTGGATTGTCATGCCCCCTTACCTGATCCAAATCCGCATCAAATCTAATCTAATTTGAATCCAAATCCCTCATCATCATCCACATTTGAATCCAACAAACCAACCCACTTCCTCCCCTCTATAAAACTGACTCCCACGTCCGACGACTCCTTCTCTTGGATCTCTGGCCTCTCTAGACTCCCATCTCCGTGCACTAGCCATCCCTAAGCAACCACCACCCATAGCCACCTATTCTAACCACCCAATTCGTTCCTCTAGCCATCAGCTACATCTACAACAACCCTACATCAATGGCAGCCATCCCTCTCGGCCTTGCATCAACTACATTATGCCAGAGCACATCCAAATCTCCTGGAAGAGCCTCCCCTCTTGCGTGAGCATCCCAATACAATCCGCTAGTTGACACCGATCATCCAACCGTACCATTTTCCCTATCAGTCTCCAATCCAACCACTGAGCACCACTCTAGCTCCACATTACCTCATTGAACCTCTCCTTGACACCACAGTAGTCCTCCATGTCTGCCCTTGTACACCACCTGCTAGCGAAAGCCACTACGAGCCGCCTATCGAAGGATGACCCATCACCCATAGATACATCTCTTCCCTATCGAGCTTGTATCCCTGTCTTCCCTTCATGATTCCATAGCTTTGTCACATCATTTTATGCTTGTTCCATCAACATTCTCCATGCCATCTTAGTCATACACATATTGCATCGATTGATCACCGGTGAGGACTACGATGACCTCGAAAATGGTCGGTAGACTGTGAGCTTCTTTGCACCTTATCTCAGCACATCACCACCTTCCTCTTTCCTCCATTAGTCATCTTGGATGGCCACATGACGCTCCTTGCCCCATGTATGGCCTCCCGAGCTTGTGGTCGCCGTCGAGACATGGTGTGGATGGCGGAAGGTGAGCATTCCACATGCATTCATCCATTTTTCATCTATGCACCCCTATTCATCCCCTCATACCTCTAGAAGTGTCGAAACGCCTTGACGGAATCCATAGCTAGAGAACTCAGACATGCTTGCTAGTGGAGCCCATTTCACAGTGAGATAGGTGGGTGGAGTCATCCGACCAGCCACGACGCCATCCGAGCATCCAAGTACATTCCCTTGCTTCCCCTCTAGCCTCCTGTGACCATGCCGACTCGAGGAGGTCCCGACGCGGGGTCACACCAGTAGGAAGGAGATCACAGCCATGCCAAGATGGCGAAGGCGCAAGGAAAGAAAAAGAAAAGGAGTCGCCACCTAGTCTTTTAAGGGAAAGACGAGGAAAATCGCAAAAGAATGAATGCTAGGAGTGCAAATATGAAGGCTAGATGTCTGCTAACCAGATGATGGGTAAGGATTCCTATTACGCACGAGAAAGGTGTTAGGCACCCTCGTATGCCCGAGAAACTCGGTCTTTCTAGTCTAATTGCTTGCTAAAGGCTAGATGGATGTCTACTAAACCTGAATCATGCTCTAATCATGTTAATATGTATGCCATGACAAGACTGGATGGATGTGCAAGACAGTGTGAGAAAACTGCGAAGAAATCCACATGAATTGACAAAATCGCAAAAAAACACATGAAATGACGAGGTTTTGTTAAAGAACGCTTTTGAAAAAACATAATGATATCAAAAATATGACAAGCCAAGTCAACCCGAGTCCTTGAAATCATGAAAAAGTCGTGAAAATCAAAAAGGGGAAAATAATCCGTGGTAGGGGCAAATGTCGGCCTTCAGGCCTGTTAATGTATGCCCTTGGGCAATGAAACCCAAATCAAATCAAAAATCTGAAATGTAGGATCAAAGCCAATCAAATCGGATATCGGATAAGAAACTCTGAAGACAGAGTGAATCAGAATCATGGAAAAAGTCATGAAAATCAAAAAGGGGAAAATAATCTGTAGTGGGGACAATGTCGCCCCTTAGGCCTGTTAATGTAAGCCCTCGAGTGATGAAATCCAAATCAAATCAAAAATATGAAATATTGGATTAAAGCCAATCAAATCGGATAATAGATAAGAGACACTAAGGACAAAGTGAAGAAAGACATTGTGAAAAACAGGGAGAAGAAAAATCACCAAAAGGATGTAAACGCAATAAATGACAAACATAAGGACTAAAACGTAAAATTCACGAAAAGAGCGAGAAACTGGATAAAAACAGGTTCATGACCCTTATTCTAACATGCAAATGATGGGTCCAATGTCAATGTGGCATAAGGGTGTAAAAATCGTACTTGGATAATTTCCTGAAAAGTCAGGGTCTAAAGTGCAAAATTTTCACATCAGTGCAAACATGGCCAAAATGTGAAGCTAAAGATCAAATCCCAGTGAAAACATGATTTTAAAATAGAGTCTGTGATCAAATGCACAATAAGAGTGGAAAATAGCCCAAAATATGATAGAAAACATTTAAAAACCCTAAATGATGGATTTAGAAATAATTTAAGGGTCAAAATGTAAATTTCATGTTCAAAAGTACTCTAATTTGAATCTAGGGACTTTTCTGCAAAATTCTAGGGTCTGATTATGACAAAAATGAGGCTTTTATGTTGGTCAGAGCAATTATGAAGAAATCTGAGGTTTAAAATGCAAAATTCATAGTGAAAAACTCTTTTTTTTTAAGTTCTGGGGGTTAAATGCAAATTTTGAGGACCAAACTGTAAGGAAAGTTCAATTTTCATGAAGAATAGTGTAATTTTTGAACAATTCAGGGCTCAGATTGCAAAATTCACAGAGAAAACTCATTTAGAAAACATTTAGGGGCTTAAATGTAAATTTTCAGGACTTAAATGTGATAAAAATATGCATCAATTTGTTAAGAATTAAAAGATGAACTCTTCAGGGGGCAAAATGCAAAATTCACAGGCAAATAAAGAAATAAAGAATATTTTAAAACATTAGGGATTAAAATGAAAATGTTTGGACCCAAATGTGATAAAAAAGGACTGAAATGTAATAAAACGAGGACTGAATTGCAAAAATAAAAAAACTAACAAGAATGGCCATAAAAGGCCCATTTGAAGATCGCCGGTGCTCTGCCGCCAGCGACTTCCTGGAGGCTCTCCAGAGGCCGAAAAGGGGCGGGAAGGCCGGAGAAGCATCATGGCGGCACGACGGAGCTCCGGGGAGCATCGGCGGGGCCTAGGGCAGCCTAGAAGGCTCCCCCCACCTCGCGCTCTAGCAAGGGGCTCTGCGGCAGTGGCTGGGGCGTCGCAGGGGCTTTGGGAGCGGCGCAGGAGGCTTCAACGCGTGGCGGGGAGTCCTTGGCTTGGAGCGGGAGGCGTCGGAGTGGCGTGTGGCACCTCGACGGCGTGCAGTGGCGACTGCGGTGGCTGCGGCGGCGGTGCAGGCGAGCAGGCTTCTTCTGGGGCAGAGGGAGGAATGAGGAGGAGAGGAAAGAGAAGAGGAGGGCAGGAAGGGTGGAAGGCCCCTTGGGGGCTTGCCTAAAGCTAGGGACTCGGAGCCTCGTCGGCGATGGTGAACCCATTGAGGTGGGGCTGAAGACGCGCAAGGAGCCTGGCTCCCCCCGTGGCCCGTCCTGGAGGCTCTAGGGTGCTCTAAGGGTGATGCTTGAATGAAAAAAGATGGAGATAAGGCCACCTGATGGCTGTCCCACGAACTCCGGCGATGGGTCGACGACAAGGTGCTCCGACGAAGCTCTGATCTGCCCACCGACTCCTAGTGGCTGAGAGAAACTCGGATGGGAGGCTCTGGCTGGGTTCAGGAGTCGCTGGTGAGGGGCTTGAAGGTTCGCAAGAGGTCTGCAACATTCTCTGGAAAGGGTTTCTAGAAAAAGTTTCTTTTTTTTTCTGTTGACGGTGAGGGACTTTATACTCCGGTGAGGCGGTTCTTCGCCGTTGATCCTCCTCCCTTCAGCCCATCAGCACCGTTGGATCGGGCCTGAGCTGGAGAGGTTGGCTAAGTATCTTGGAGGCTGCAATTTGCTCCGAATTTCTTGGGATTGCTCGTCGGAATTATTTTTTGACTTTTCTAAGGTTTTGAATTGAATTCTTAAATGAAATAGTGTTGGGCTTATTGGGCTTGGGTTTTGGGCTTTTTATTTGGATTTTTGTTTTGATTTTTTATTTTGGACTTTTTAGGGTTTTGATTTTAAGTTTTTTAATTAGGATTTTGTGAGGAAAATGTGATTATTAATTTTGGATTTAGGGTTTTTCTTAATTGATTTGAAATTAGGGTTTTGAGTTTTAATTAGGGTTTATTTAGGGATTTTTGGATTAATTAGGTTTGTGATTGAAGTTTAATTAGTTGATTTTTAATGGATTTTAACTTTAATTAGGGTTTTTACTTATTTATTTGGATTTTTATGTGATTTAATTTGAATTAAGCTTGAATTAGGGTTTTTGTCTTATTTAATGGATTTTAAATTGATTTAATTTCTTTTCACTTGATTAGGGTTTAGAATTTGATTAATTAGGGTTTTTATTGGATTTTAAGTGGGTTTGAGTGGGTTTTATTTGAATATTTAGGTGGATGTTAATTGGATTAAGTGGGTTCTAGGGTTTTATTGGATTTTAAGTTTAATTGGGTCAGTAGGCTAGTGTGGGCCTAATTGGACTTGTGTGGGCTAGGGTTTTGGTGATTGCGACCATAGCATCATTCGGAGGAGCCTGCTGCCAAATGACCTCAAAATTGGGGTGTCTACACCTCCCATGCATCATACAACATCCATACATAGTTGCATTTAGGTCTAGAGTGATGTGAAGCTCGCTGCTCTATTATGCATCCAGTAGGCACGTCCTGATTACGCAGACAAAGGGTGCAGGTGACTTGTGTGGTTTGCCTGGTTTAGAGCAGGCAACTGGCTGAGCTCCATTGCATCTTGTCATTCTGTTTTCTCCCCTAGTCAAGCATGTTTCGTTCTATGTTTATCTAGATATATATGTCCTCTCTTGCATTGTATAGTTTTCTTCTCGTGTTTTCAGGGATGCACAAAATTAAGGCAATAATGTTTACTATGTCAACTATTTTGACCGATGGTCCAGAGTTCATGTAGCACAACTAAGCACTAGATTGCATGGTCTTCTGCCCCATTTACTCATTTGTATCAGCATGATATATAACAATCATCCATCTTACACTTACCAAGCATACATGCATTAGCATTGGCGACACATAAGCAAGCGATTAGCTAAGAAAGACCAATTTCTTAGGCGTATGGGGGTGCCTAACATCTTTTCCATGCGTAATAGGGGTCCTTACCCTTTCTCTGGGCTACCATAACCAATGTGTTGCATTCATTAGGCACGGAGCATGCACACATTCATTTACATCTATTTGCACTCATTTACATCTTTTTCTCTCATTTTATGCATCTGGTTTTCCTTATCTTTCTGGTTAAAAAGATTAGGTTGCAACTCTGTTTTCTTTTCCTTATCCATCTTTGTTTTTTTTCCTTTCAATGTTTTTGAGTCGAATATCCTTCCTCAGGTTCACCACCATCTTCATCATTACCTTATCGGGATTTTTCGTGCGCTCCCTCATACGAAGAGTTAGTCCGCCAGTAGGGTCATACAAATCATACCTAATAAAACATCTAAGATGCAAATCATATATCATAAAATTCAGATAATGTCTCGTAGAAGATAATCATGCCTCACACAAATGCAACACATGTCTCATTTGTATTAAAACAATCATATCTAATAAAACATGTAATATACAAATCATATCTCATAGAAAGGAAATCATGTCTCATAGAAATGCAAATCATGTCTTGTAGAAATTATGCCACACATGTCTGATGTCTCATGCATATGCAAACCACATCTAATAAAACATGTAAAATGCAAATCATATCTAATAAAACATTTAAAATGCAAATTATGCCTCATACAAATGCAAAATATGTCTCATAGAAATCATGTCACAAAAGAATTAAAATCATTTCTAATGTCACACACAAATGCAAACAAATCAAATATCATCTCCCAAGAATTCAAATCATCACTTAAATGCTAATCACATATAATAAAATATGTAAAGTTCAAATCATATCTCACAAAAGCAAATCATGCCTCACAGAAGCAAATCATAAAACACACAATGCAAAGCATGTCTCATAGAAACCCATTGAAACAATAGGCATATCTCATAATACAATATTGTTAAAAGAAAATTTTATATCATTTGATAAAACAACATACCTCTATATTAAAGAAAACATCTCATTTGATTCTTACTTCTGGTGGAACCTTCTCTTCCTTATTTTCTTCAACACTTCCTCAATCCTCCCCTTCCTATAAAATCAAATCTCACAAAATTAAAATTAATTCTCAAAGAAAATCATATATCATTTGTACTAAAATAATTATATCCAGTAAAACATGTAATACACAAATCTTGTCTGAGAGAAAAGTAAATCATGTAATACACAAATCATATCTTACAGAAAAGCAAATCATGTCACACAAAAATGCAAAACATGTCTCATAGGAATCGTGCCATAGAAGAATTATAATCATGTCTGATATCTTACACAAATGCAAACAAATCAGATGGCATCTTCCAAGAATTGAAATCATTACTTAGATGCAAATTATATCTGTGACCATGCCGATAGACAGGGACTCGCAAGCATGGTAAGAAAACCAGTCTCGTGAACTCTATAGGGTCACAATGAAGATGGTGAATCCAAGGAAGGATACACTAACTTGAAAACACCAAGGAAGAAGGAAGGATAAAAATAACAGATAAGGAAATGAAAATGGAATTGCTATCTAATATTTTAACAGAAAGACAAGGAAAATTGAATGGATAAAAATGCGAAAAAAGGATGCAAATGAATGAATGAATACTCGCAAAATGGATATTACACAATGGTCATTGCGGACCAAAGAAAGAGTAAGGACTCCTGTTATGCATGGCGAATGTATTAGGCACCCCCATAAGCCATAGAAATCGGTCTTTCTTGGCTTATTGCTCGCTTGTGTTGCCAAATGATTATACATGCTTGTTGAATATGAGATGGAAGAATGCTACATGTCATGGCAATGTAAATGAGATAAATGGATGGAAAACCATGCATACTAGTGCTTAGCACCGCTACTTGAGTTCTAGACCAAGGCGCCAAAGTGTTGGTCAGAAGATCACTGAGTGGTAAGCATCATTGCCTTATGGATGAATACAGAAGTTAGAAAATACTGAAGAAATCGTGCAACGTGAATAGAAAAATTGAAGGAAACATGCATGCATGCAAATAGGAAACAAATCAAGTGGATGTCGGAAAACACAGAAAACCATGTAATTCAAGCAACGACATACGGATTATAGTAAGACAAATGGAATCAAGTGAAGGTAGAAGAGAAATCAGAACAGAGACAGCAAAGAGTGCCCAGCAAGCTGCCTGTCCTGAACTGGGTGACCTGTGCTGGACATCCGCGTTAGATAGGTGCACTACCAAGGTGTGCCGGCTAGTCATGCCATCAGGATTCGCTTGGAGTTTTGCAGAATAGAGCTGCCAACTTCCCTTTGCCCTCGATGCAGATGTGTTGATAAATAATGGATGCATGCTGCATGGGAAGTTAGTGGTGGGCTCAGCGATCATACCTAGATGCACAGATGTCGGCAGGGTGCAAGGAAGGCTCCACCCATCTACCTCGCTGGGGAATGGGTTTCGCTGGTGAGCCTCACTGAGAACGCAATCCAAAGGCCTCGACGAGGTA
The DNA here is from genome assembly GCA_024699735.1 of Posidonia australis. Lineage (NCBI taxonomy): Eukaryota > Viridiplantae > Streptophyta > Magnoliopsida > Alismatales > Posidoniaceae > Posidonia > Posidonia australis. Next base: position 2,702 of record JAMKQA010034210.1, on the reverse strand, counting down.
TTCCAGCATTTCCAAAGGATTATGGGGGATAAGTAAGGTGTATGGAAACATTATTGATGCAAGTACATGCAATGCATGTCCTCCTCCATCTCCTCTGTATCTCTCTAGAGGCTATGAGCTCAGTTGATCACATAGGCAACTAGGAGCTTTGAACAGACATCCGAGGAGGCTAGGGGTATAGAGAGGAGTGTAATGATGTGTCGAGATGGGAACAAACATGATTGCAGACGATCGGCCATCTTCTAGCCCATTGAACCCATCACCAGTGATGCCATGATATGGTGAATGCATGGGATGCAAAATTGATGATGAAATAGGGGAGAATTCATACAAAACACTTACAGAGAATGCAATGTAGTAGAGGAAAGCAAGCAAGAATGAATCACTCGAAGAAAACTTACCTGTGGAAGCTTGTCTTCCTCGACGACAGCGATGGTGATTTCTTCGGTTCAAGGCTTGACAACGTTAGAGGTGACTGATGGAGGGTTGCTAGAGGCTAAGAGAGGGCTAGTGATCGTAAGGATGTGGTTACTTGGTTGATTTGAGGTTTGGACTACTATGGAGAAGCTGATGGGTGCTCGGCTGTTCAATCGGTCGGCGAGGATGCTGCTCACCTAAGGAAGTGTCTGGGCCTCAACTCAACGACTCGGGATGCTAATGTCGGTCTGAGGTGGAAGTTTAGTGGCTGATGAGGGAGTGCTTGGATAGTGCAGTACTCGTTGGTGCTTGGGTTGATGTTGGATGGCCGGAGATGGCAGTTTAGTTGGCCAAATGATGGTCGGAGGGCTCAAATAGCTAGGTGGGTATACCAGGGTGACAGGGAACATTGCTGGGGATGCTCTAAGATGTAAGGGCTCAATGTGGTTGGGAGAAGGACATGAAGTTGCTAAGCTGGTGGTGGACGGCCAGAATGGTGTGGGAGGGTGGCTGGAAAATGAATTTAATGGCCAGAGATGGGTTGGAGGTGGAATGCTCAAGGCTAGGGGAGCTTAGGGGACTAGATGAGTGCCTAGAGGAGCCAAGAGGAGGAGCTATGAGCTCAAGTGTGACTTAAATAGATGGATGAAAAGAGGAATGTCGTTGGATTTGAAAGTTTGTTAAGGATGAGGTGTTAAGATTAAATCAAAGGGATTTCATTGGAATGTGATTCAAGAGGAGGGGTATGATGGTCCACAGATATGAAGGAACACCCTTAGATCCATGCCAACCAATGGGGAGAAGAGAATCGATGGTGCATTGGATGAAAAGACTAGATCACCCTTAGTAGATTAATTATTGACTCTGGGCACCACACCACCTATCCACTCTCGCGGTTCGTGCCACTGATCCATGCCTCTTGACCACATCAGTTGACTATGCTTGAGTCAGATTAGGAACTTTGACTAGATTCTGAGCTTATTCCTCGATTACTAGGCCATCAAATGGGCTCGGGCTGGTGGTCTTGTGGTTGTTTATGATGTTGGGCTTGATTCAAGCGTTTTAGGGTTGGTTTTGGAGTGGTTTTGGGATCTAGTGCCGGGAAGTGCCTCATTGCCGCTAGTGCACTCTTCTAGAGAATTTCGCCAACTAGTGGATATCAAAGTGGAGTGTCTGCAATATCTAATAAAATATGTAAAATTCAAATCATATCTCACAAAAGCAAATCATCTCTGACGAAAGCAAATCATGTATCACAAAAATGCAATACATGTCTCATCGAAATCTATTAAAGCAATAGTCATATCTCACAACACAATATTGATAAAGAAATATATCTCTATATTAAATAAAACATCTCATTTTATTCTTACTTCTGGTGGAACATCTTCCTGTTTTTCTTCCACTCTTCCTTGTTCCTCTCCTTCCTACAAAAATCATATCTCATAGAATTAAATTCAATTCTCTAAGAAAATCATATCTCATTTGTATTAAAACAATTATATCTAATAAAACATATAATATACAAATCATGTCTCACAGAAAAGTTGTAATACCCAGAGTTGTAATTTGAGATGGCATGTATTTTGATATTGAGATCTATATGAGAAATTATGCCCTGGGGTTTGTTTTCCCAATGATTATGGGAATGTGTGCTTGTGTTTGATTGGTTTGCTGATGATTTGTGTGGTTGGAGCTATTGTCTTCTCTCTCTAGACCTTAGAATAAGGGTCAAGCGGAAACTAGTGGCGAGAATTGGTGGCAGAAACTGGTGGTGAGAATTGGTGGCAGAAATTGGTGGCGAGAATTGTTAGAAATATTACATTAATTTTGATGATTATTTACTTGTGCATATTTTTCATAAGTATTATAACTTGAAAAAGATATAAAGTGTCTTATCATGAAATCAAAAACGGCATACCGGCATCAAGAGCGGCAGACCGTTTCAGCACAAAACGGAATGTAAAATAGAACTCCGTAAAAATCTAAGTTGAACTGAAAACGGCATACCGTGGATGGAACGGCATTCCATTTCAGGAAAAATCGACAGAAGCAGTGGCACTCCGGATCAGAAGAGTAAAAGAAATGAATGCAATTAAATGGCATACCGTCAGAAAAGCGGTATACCGTTTCAGGAGAAAACGGCAGACCGTTGAAGTTGCGGCATACCGTTTTGCTCGTGAGTTGAAGATTCAAGAGCTTTTTCGGCATACCGTGGTCAAAACGGTATACCGTTCAACTAGCTGTTTACGACCGTTTTATAGTCGTTAGACACATATCGAGGC
>JAMKQA010034209.1:0-28028 GCA_024699735.1 Posidonia australis | reverse complement strand
AAGTTTTAAACTCAGAAAACATTGTTTTAAATGTTCAGGGTAAAACATGTAATATTTTCAGTTAAAACTTTATTCAAAACATTTTAGAAAAATGAGTGTAGGACCTATATGCAATAAAAGGACCAGAAAGTAATTCCAGAAGGACCTATTTCCAAAAAAATATAAACTCCAGATTTTATTCAAATTAAAAGTTTAAATGTTTTTAAAACTTAAAAAAAGGGTCGACGGTCGCCGGCGACCATCAGAGGAAGAAAAGGGGGAGGCTCCCAGGGTCTAATCTCAGATCAGACCCCACAGGAGGCAAGAAGGGGGCAAGGCGAAGGGATCCAACGGAGCAGATCCCCAAACCAACGATGGGAACTCTCCTCCCACCCCGGACGCCGTCGGGCTGCTCTGACGGAGGACCTACGGCTACTAGCGGTGTTCGGAGCTGCGGCACGGCATCTGGAGGGTTCTGGAGGGTGCGAGGAGGCATCGAGGCTACTCCGGAGCGGTGCGGGGGCTGGTGGAGCGAGGTGGTGGCCTGACCGTCGCCGCCGCGGCTTCCTCCGGCGAGCGGCATGGCTGGGATGATCGGGGCTCGCGGTGTGGATCCAGAGGCTCGGGCGCACTCGTGGGAGGCTGAGGAAGGTGTCTGGAACGTCGGAGCGGAGCAGGGAGGGCTACGACGTGAAGTGCGCAGAACTCCGGCGACGGCGTGTGGACGTCTGGAGGCAGTAGAGCGGCGCGGCGGGGCACGACAAGCTCGAGGGAGACCAAAGGAGAGGGCTCAGGGATCTAGGAAACTTCCTGGATTGCCCCCCCACCTCTGTCGTCGGAATCTTGCGACGGCGGGGCAGGGGAGGCAATTCCGACCAGAGGAAGCCTCTAGTTTGCTCGGAATTGCCTCAGGGAGAGAGAGAAAGACCTAGGAATACACGAATTAAGAACTAGAAGGGTCCAGAATGGCGTACCTGGCTTGGAGGACCTCTGCACCTTGCCGGAGCTCTGGAAGCGGCTGTCTGCCTCCTCCGCAATTGCTCTGGCTTTTTCCTCGCACTCAATTCCTCACTCTTGAGTGCTAGAAAGCTCTGGAATGCGCTCTGAATTGTATAACCCCCCTGAATGGCTGGCTTCTGCTCTTTATATAGGTGAACCCATCAGATGCTTCTCGAATTTGCATGCGTCTCGTAACAGAAATACCAGCTCACCCGACCATGGTTACGCCAGCTCACTAGACAGCCAACGGTTGTCTCCCGTGGTCTCTGTTTTGCTGCCCTGCTCGCCGGCAAAGATGAACGGTGATCCTTGTTTGTCGGCAATTGATCCAGTGGCTGAGGCTGCTCTGGTTGAGTTGCTGGAATGGTGTGGCTCGAGCTGGGCTGAATGAGCTCAGTGAAGAAGGAGTGAGCTTAATGGCTAATTGGGTTCGTGAGGTGTTAAGGAGAATGGGTTCAATCAGTGGGGTAAGGAGGACTTGTGATTTTATGGTAAAAAAAGGTAAATGATTAATCAATGTGGAGGGGGAGAAATAATGTGAGGAATGGGCTAAGTTGCTCATGGTGGGTCTTTGTGGGCTTTGGGCTTCATGGGCCTATGTGGGCCTTGTGGGCCCCTATGGGCCCAAGTGGGCTTCAATGGGCCCAAATGAATTAAATGGGCCCAAATAGGTTAAATGGGCCTAGAATGGGCTTGTGGGCCCAAGTAGGCTCAAATTGGGCGTGATGGGCCTAAGTGGGCCTTCACTGGCCCAATTGGGTTTCCATGAATTAAATGGCCTAATGAGGGTTTGTGGGCCCAAATGGGCTCAACCAAGTTTCAAGCTCAGCCACCACATCTTGTAAAATTGGAAATTTGGGGTGTCTACAAAGGGTCAAGCGGAAATTGGTGACGAGAATTAGTGGCAGAAACTAGTGGCGAGAATTACTGGCGAAAAATATTGGCGAAATGCATGAACAATAGGATATCAGAAAAACAGTAAACGCCACCTGACACCACTGCCCCAATTTTTCCACCGAACCGTCGTCGCGCTAGTGCCTAACTTGACTGCCCCACCGGCTCGTGACTCTTGGGTGTATAAAACACCCCTTTCGCTGGCTTGTGTAAAAGATGATGAAAGGGGGAGACGAGTGAGAATGAGTGAGAGTGAGAGTGAGTGAGAGAGAGACAGAGAGAGAGAGAGAGAGCTGTGAGGGGGAAGGAGGAGTCGCCGACCATCGGGACCTCGTCGCCACCGAAGAGTGTGTGACGTCGGCGAGGTGCTCGTGATGGGGGAGGGTCACTACAGATCGCCAGAGCTCGCCGACAAACTGAGGAATGCCGGCGAACTCAAATTGTACGCGTTTTCCTCCCTCTTTTAATTCCTAGAAAGCATGCCTATGTATATTTTGATGTGGTAAAGATCATGGAAGCATGAAAACAAGATTAACATGTTGGAGAAATGATTTATGAATTTTTAAGGAAATATATGTGGGATTTTGTGAAATATGAGTAATCACTGAAAACTGGATAGAAATCATGTTAATCTCGTGTTTTGATGGTGTCAAATGATGTCCACGCATGCTCTAGATGTTCTTGAATGATTCCTGTGATTCTCGTGGATTTTTATGGAGTTTTCGGTGTTTTTCCCGTATGGGTTCTGTCTGGTTTTTCTGTACTGAGTATTTAAGGTTCTAGCAGAAATTCCTAGTGGAACTTCCTAGCGAGAACCAATGGCGGATCCTACTGGCGAAAATGGCCAGCGGATCCAGGTGGTGCTTTTGATCGGCGAAAATGACCAACGAAACCTGTGTTTTTCAGTAACCCAGAATGGTCTCAGTAAAGGTGTTTTGAACAAAAAAAAAAGTGTGGAGTATACTTGCAAATACCTGAATAAAGCATGAAAATAAGTAATGAAATAGCTTATGTAGAAATAAAGCTTTGATTATAATTTCCATAAAATGATAAACAATATATGTGTGGAAAATGGATATGGATTGAGGATTTCCTAAAATGAGTAGGAAATGCCTAAAAATGAATATGAATCAATAAATGGACAATAACATGATCATGGTTAGTGAGGACCATGAATGTGAAAATAAGTGATTGAGAACAAATTTTAATGATGATTTTGAAAAGGGATTTAAAAGAGTTTTTAAAGGAAGCCGCTTATGTTTTGAATGATTTGTCGAGATTTGTAGGAACCACATAAGAGCCGATTGGCTATATCGACAAGGGGTAGTGAGACCTTTGAGTAGTCGGGGATGTGCCTTGGTTGTGATTGCTGAGTTTGGTCCGAGGAGTGAACCTCGTGCAAGTGTTGGTCAGGTCTGGTTTAGAGTCCCTAGGTACTCGGGCACCTAGGGGCGTTATAGAGTAGATGCACTCCGTGCTTGTACCAGTGAGGGTACGTTACTTTAAGGCTGCAGCTGGGGCGGTTGGACTCCTGCGTGGGGTGGTTCACCGTCGCACTGCCATATGGACGGAGATAGAGCCTCACCAACTGATTGAGGCCAGGTCAGTCACCTATTGCCAGGGTGACATGGCAGGTTTTCTTGAGACAGATTGAGATGTGTGTGTTTGCTAGCTTCCAGCCTTGTTTTGTGAATGAGATGATTTGTGCTTTGGGCTGGTTACTAAATGAGAAAATGGCTTCCTGAAATGCATTGAGTGATTTGGAAATGTGCATGAGATTTCAAAAGGAAATGACAAAAGAGTTTTGAAAAGTCATGATTTATAAATGTTTTCCTCCGATTGTGTATGTTGGCTTTTCGAGAATTGTGTTTTCCTTGTGATTTCGATAGTGGTTTAGATTTGCCAATTTTGTGTGTGAGTTTTAAGGGCGCGTACTGGGTGACGTTGATGTCACTCACGCGTGGTTTTAAATTGTTAGTTTTAGGTGCTTAGCTAGAGGTGCAACCTTGTTTTGGAGCAATTTTTGGAGTCACTCATTCGTGCATAGGTCTAGGTTATGTTTTGAAATTATTTAATTGTTATTTTACTAAGTTATGTTTAAATAAATTATTTAGGTAGTTTTTGTACTATTGTGTAGCATTGGGGCGTTACAGAGTGGTATCAGAGTCTAGGTTCACTAAGTGCACCAGCTTAGTATTGTCCAGACAGTGACTCCATAAAGGACTGCACAATGAAGAATATTTGCACTTGAGGTATTGCTTGTGTATTTATTTGTTTGTTTGTGGTGCTAGCAGAATACCGCCTAGAGGACGAGGTAGAGGCCGGACTCCTGTAGTGAGTTCTGGTAAGGAGCAGGATAGTGGCTAGGGAGGCATACAGCAAGAATTGAGCCACATGATTCAGGGGTTCACCTAGACTTTCGACAAAAAACAATTCAGAGGGGACTAAGGTAGACTCGTGGCTCAAGGAATTCCGTCAACTTAGCGTACCAACTTTCGATGGCAGAAGCAAGCCCGAAGATTGTAAGGCATGGCTACTAGAGATTGAGAAGATCTTGGAAGGCATGGACTGCCTAGCAAAGAAATGGGTTTGATTGGCTACCTTTTAGTTCAAGGGAGAAGTCAACCAGTGGTGGAGATCTACGCGCTGAATGAAGTTTCCAAACTCTGATCTCCTGATGATTTCGTGGGAGGTTTTCTGGGCGGGATGCCTTCTATGAGAAATATTTCCCAAAGCATGAGAGGGATCGGCATGACATGGAATTCTGGAACTTGAAGCAAGGTAGCATGACCGTGGCTGTGTATGAGGCGGCTTTCACCAGGATGGGGTAGTTTTCACAAACATTTAATACAGAGAAGCGTCGAGCCAAGAGATTATCTAGGGATTGACTCCAACACTCAGATCGAGGGTTCTCGGCTACCAGTGTCCCACCTTGGTGAATGCAATGGAATTGGTGGCCCGTTTTAAGGAGGACCACAAGCTATTCTTAGAAGAATACCCTAAACGCAAGGGGAAGAAGTTTGCTCCACGATCTTCTACTTCAAGAGGACAAAGTTCTAGCAGTTCCGGGAGCTCTGGAAGGAAAAGGAAGGAGCGTTCTAAGTTTGTGGTCGGAGGAGGCAGTGTTGGATATAGTCAGGTTGGTTCGAGTAGCGGCATGGGGGACAGGAAAGCTTGTTTTATCTATGGCCGTACAGGGCATGTGGCAGCACAATGTTATCACCAACAGAGGAATCCAGTGCAAATGACCTGTTACAGTTGTGGGAAGACTGGACATGTTCAATGCAATTGCCTTGATCCTCCAAAGCCTGCTGGGAATGCACCTCGTCAACCAACCAAGGGAAGGATATTTACCATAGCTACTCCTAATGCTGGTCTTTCTGGGGATGTTGTAGAGGGTAAGAAGCAGTAGAGTGTTATGTAGTTTGATCTTTATCTTTCATGTACTATTGTAGCTGGCACTATTTTCCTATGATGTTGATGAGTAATTAGGTTCCTTCCTTGTGGCAGATCGCATCGCTAGAGTTCTGTTTGATTCAGAGAGTTCATTTTCTTTTATCTTTGAGTCATTTGCTGCTGAGATTAGTGACTGACCAGCTAGATTGGCTTTCCACCTTGATGTGGTGACCCTACTAGGAGAGCACAGCCTAGCATGGAGATACCTGCGGTCAATTGATGTGAGGTTGGGAGATCAAGACTTCAAGGCCAGCTTGATAATCATGGGTATGCAGGAATATGATGTCATCCTGGGGATGGACTGACTGGCACAACATTCTCCTATGATCGACTATGCTAAAAAGAGGATCATGGTAGAGTGTCTAGGTTAGGGATGGTGTGTTGTGCAAGGGACCAGGCCAAGAGAATAGAAGAAGATAATCTTTGCAATCAAAGCCTATCGCCCCATATCTAGAGGCTGCATGGGATACCTGGCTAGTGTGACAATGTCTTCTTCTTCTACTATGAGGATACAGGATATACCAGTGGTCCAAGAGTACCTCGATGTTTTTCCAGAAGATTTGCCTGGGATGCCGCCACATAGAGAGATTAAGATCCATATTGTTCTGGTGCCAAGATCTAGCTCTATTTCGAAGACTCCCTATAGGATGGCACTGGCAGAATTGAGGGAGCTCAAGAGTCAGCTTCAGGAGTTACTGGACAAAGGATTCATCAGACCAAGTGTGTCACCTTGGGGTGCATTAGTTCTGTTCGTTAAAAAGAAGGATGATTCCCTCCGTCTCTGCATAGATTACAGGATGCTGAACCAGATCACCATCAAAAACAAGTACCCTCTACCTTGGATAGATGATTTATTTGATCAGCTGTAGGGAGCTTCAGTCTTTTCAATGATCTATCTGAGATAAGGATATCACCAGTTGCAGATCCAGGAGTCTGATGTGCAGAAGACAGCCTTCCGTACCCGATATGGCCACTATGAGTTCTTAGTTATGCCATTTAGGCTGACGAATGCACCTGCTGCTTTTATGGACCTGATGAATAGAGTATTTAGGCCTTATCTGGACCAGTTTGTGGTGATATTTGTTGATGATGTGTTGGTGTACTCCGCGGACTATGAGACACATCAGATGCATTTGAGAACTGTGCTAGAGACCCTGAGATGACATCAACTCTAGGCCAAGTTCATGAAATGCGAGTTTTGGCTGGAAAAGGTCACATTTCTTGGCCATATCAATTCTGGTGAGGGAATCAAGGTTGATCCAGCCAAGGTTGAGGTAGTCAGCAACTGGGATAGGCCTAGAACTATCATAAAGATCAAAAGTTTCTTGGACTGGGCAGGATATTACAGGAGGTTCATATAAGATTTCTCCAAGATGGCAACAACTTTGACCAAGTTGACACAGAACGAGGTTCTATTTGTTTGGGATTGACATTGTGAAGAGAGCTTCAACGACTTGAAGGCTCGTTTGGTCACATCTCTAGTATTGACCCTACCCTTTAGGAGGGGTGGTTTTGCAGTATATTGTGATGCCTATGGGACAGGGTTGGGGTGTGTGTTGAAGCAGCATGGCAGAGTGGTAGCGTATGCTTCACGCCAATTGAAGAATCATGAAAGGAACTACCCCACTCATGATCTGGAAATGGCTACGGTAGTCTTTGCTTTGAAAATCTAGAGACATTACGTATATGGTGAGTAGTTCGAGATATTCATAGATCATCAGAGTTTGAAATACATCTTCACGTAGAAAGACTTGAATCTGAGGCAACGAAAATGGATAGAATACCTCAAGGACTACAATTTTAGCCTATCTTATCATCCTGGAAAACTAATGTAGTCGTAGATGCCTTGAGTAGGCGCACTCACATGATGGCCAGCCTAATAATCAAGGAATGGCACATGCTGGAGGAGCTAGTGGAGTGCAGACCGTGGAGACAATCTCAGGGACCAGTTGGAGTTTGGGTGGCGAATTTGTCTATTCGCCCAAGATTGTTAGAGGCAATTATGGCTACTTAGCGAATGGATCCTTTTGTGCAAGACATTTGAACCAAGCTGGAGGCAAAAGGAGTGCCTCACTTCTCTGTTGGCATGGATGGAGGACTCAGATACGACCTGCGTCTATATGTGCCTCAAGTGGAAGAAGTGAAATCGAAATTGGTAGATGAAGCCCACAGGTCCAGATACACTATCCATCTAGGAAGTACCAAGATGTACAAAGATTTGAAAAGGAATTTCTGGTGGCCTGGAATGAAGAAAGAGATTTCTAAACATGTGATGAGATGTACAACCTGCCAGATGGTAAAAATTAAGCACTAGAAGCCCAAAGGAATGCTGCAATCTCTCGACATTCCGGTCTGGAAATGGGAGCATATGTCCATGGAATTTGTGACAGGTCTACCCAGGACAAGGAGAAAGAATGATGCAATTTGGGTGATCGTAGATCGACTCACGAAGTCAGCGCACTTTTTGCAGATAAAGGGTGAATCTTCCATTATCACAACTAGCAGACCAATATGTTGTTGAGATAGTCTGATTACATGGGATACCAGTGTCGATTGTCTTTGACAGAGACACCAAGTTTACGTCAAGGTTCTGGGGAGCATTACAGGAGGCCTTTGGCACTATTTTGAATTTTAGCACGGCCTTCCATCCTCAGACGAACGAGTAGACTGAGAGGACTATTCAGTCATTGGAGGATATGTTGAGGGCTTGCACTCTGGACTTCAAAGGAAGTTGGGAAGAACACTTGCTGCTGATTGAGTTCGCCTACAATAACAGTTACCACTCCAGCATTGGTATGGCGCTATACGAGGCACTGTATAGGAGACCTTGCAGGACATCAACTTGCTGAGATGAAGTGGGCGAGAGACGGCTCGTTGGCCCAGAGATTGTGCAGTAGTATGTAGATAGAGAAGATCTAATCAAAAAGAGACTGGCAGTAGCACAGAGTAGGTAGAAAAGTAATGCTGATCGGAGGCACAGACCTTTGGAATTCAAGGTGGGAGATTTCGTTTTCCTAAAGGTGTCACCAACCAAAAGTGTAGCAAGGTTTGGGAAGTGGGGAAAGGTGAGTGCTCGCTATATTGGACCCTACAGGATCTCTAAGAGGGTCAGAGAAGTTGCCTATAGGTTCGATCTGCCTCCAGAGCTTTCAGGCTTGCATAGTGTGTTCCACGTATCATTACTGAGAAAGTGTCTAGCCGATGCTTCCCAAGTGACTCCAGTTCAGCCAAAAGAGCTGCAGGAAGACTTGTCCATGGTGGAGGATGTTGTGCAGATACTTGATAGGAAGGAACAAGTCCTCAGACACAAAGTAATTCCCCTTGTGCTGGTTCAGTGGCAGCACCATGGCACAGAGGAGGCTACTTGGGAGCAAGAGGTAGACATGCAATCCCTATACCCCCATTTGTTTTCTTAGTAGTGAATTTCGTGACGAAATTCATTTATGGGGGTAGGATGTAATACCTAGGGTTGTAATTTGAGATGACACGTATATTGATATTGAGATCTATATGAGAAATTATGCCCTAGGGTTTGTTTTCCCAACAATTATGAGAATGTGTGCTTGTATTTGATTGGTTTGCTGATGATTTGAGTGGTTGGAGCCCCTATCTTCTCTCTCTAGACCCCAAAATAAGGGTCAAGTAAAAATTGGTGGCGGAAATTGGTGGTGAGAATTAGTGATGGAAACTGGTGGCGAGAATTATTGGCGAAAAATGTTGGCGAAATGCTTGAACAGTAGAATGCCAGAAAAACAGTAAACGCCACCTGACACCTTTGCCCTGGTTTTTCCACCAAACCACCATTATGCTAGTGCTTGACGTGTTGCCACCTCGACTGCCCCGCCTGCTCGTGACTCTTGGGTGTATAAAACACCCTTTTTGCTGGCTCGTGTAAAAGACGGAGAAAGGGAAAGACGAGGGAGACTGAGTGAGAGTGAGAGAGAGAGAGAACTGTGAGGAGGGAAGGAGGAGTTGCCAACCATCGGGACCTCGTCACCACCAGAGAGCGCGTGATGCCGGTGAGGTGCTCGCGCTAGGAGAGGGTCACCGAAGATCGCCGGAAAATTGAGGAACGCAGGTGAACTCAAACTGTGCATGTTTCCCTCCCTCTTTTAATTCCTAGAAAGCATGCCTATGTGTATTTTGATGTGGTAAAGATCATGGAAGTATGAAAACAAGATTAACATGTTGGAGAAACGATTTATGAATTTTTAAGGAAATATATGTGGGATTTTGTGAAATATGAGTAATCTCTGAAAACTGGATAGAAATCATGTTAATCTCGTGTTTTGATGGTGTTAAATGATGTCCATGCATGCTCTGGATGTTCTTGAATGATTCCTGTGATTCTCGTGGATTTTTATGGAGTTTTCGGTGATTTTCCCGTATGGGTTCTATCTGGTTTTTCTGTACTAAGTTTTTAAGGTTCTAACGGAACTTCCTGGCAAGAACCAATGGTGGACCCTATTGGTGAAAATGGCCAGTGGATCCAGGAGGCGGTTTTAATCGATGCAAATGACAGTCAAAACCTGTGTTTCTCAGTAACCCAGAATGGTCTCAATAAAGGTGTTTTGAACAAAAATAAATGTGTGGAATATACCTGCAAATGCCTGAATAAAGCATGGAAATAAGTAATGAAATAGCTTATGTAGAAATAAAGCTCTAATTATGATTTCCATAAAAATGATAAACAATATATGTGTGGAAAATGAATATGGATTGAGGATTTCCTAAAATGAGTAGGAAATGCCTAGAAATGAATATGAATCAATAATTGGACAATAACATGATCATTGTTAATGAGAACCATGAATGTGAAAATAAGTGATTGAGAATAAGTTTTAATGATGATTTTGAAAAAGGATTTAAAAGAGTTTTTAAAGGAAGCCGCTTATGTTTTGAATGATTTGCCGAGATTTGTAGGAACCACATAAGAGCCGATTGACTGTACTGACAAGGGATAGTGAGACCTTTGAGTAGTCGAGGACGGGCCTAAGTTGTGATTGCTAAGTTTGTCCGAGGAGTGAACCTTGTGACTATGTGTGCTGTAGTATTGTAGGGCTTGGGAGATAATAACCCGGGGATCCCATAGTGTAGGTGTTGGTCGGATCTGGGGTTAGAGTCCCTAGGTACTTTGGCACTCATGGGCGTCATAGAGTAGATGCACTTCGTGCTTGTACCAGTGAGGGTACGCTACTTTGAGGCTGTGGCCGGGGCGGTTGGACTCCTACGTGGGGTGGTTCACCGCGGCACTGTAGTGTGGACAGGGATAGAGCCTCGTCAACTGCTTGAGGCCATGTTAGTCACTTGTGGCTAGGGTGACACGGAAGTTTTTCTTGAGACAGATTGAGATTTGTGTGTTTGCTAGCTTCTAGTCTTGTTTTGTGAATGAGATAATTTGTGCTTTGGGCTAGTTTCTAAATGAGAAAATGGCTTCCTGAAATGCATTGAGTGATTTGGAAATGTGCATGAGATTTCAAAAGGAAATGACAAAAGAGTTTTGAAAAGTCATGATTTATAAATGTTTTCCTCCAATTATGTATGTTGGTTTTTTCGAGAATCGTGTTTTCCTTGTGATTTCGATAGTGGTTCAAGTTTGCCAATTTGCTGTGTGAGTTTTAGGGGCGTGTATTTGGATGACATTGATGTCACTCACGTGTGGTTTTAAATTGTTTGTTTCAGGTGCTTAGCTAGAGGTGCAGCCTTGTTCTGCTACAATTTTTGGAGTCACTCATTCGCACATAGGTATGGGTTATGTTTTGAAATTATTTAATTGTTATTTTGCTAAGTTATGTTTAAATAAATTATTTGGGTAGTTTTTGTACTACTGTGTTGCACTGGGGTGTTACACTTCCTCCCCTTTTCCTTCTTAGGCTACTCTTCCTGGAACAACCTACGATCATCCTCATAGCGGCTTGCAAGCTCAATAGCATCCCCCAAGGTTTGACATCTGAAACCAATAACTCTAGATCTCAGCACAGGATTAAGTCCCTCCATGAATTTCTTAGCTCTATTCTTCTCGAAAACTACAGCCTGAGAGAATTGCTCCAGTCAAAGGAAGGACGACTCATACTCAACCATTGTCAGGCTTCCTTGCTTCAGGTTCCGGAATTCTCTGTCCAACTTATCCCTCTTATACTCAAGGAAGAACCTCTCATGAAATACCCCTTAGAACACCTCCCAAAAGATCATCAACAGGTCTAGATTCGGAAACATGGTGTGGCACGTAGCCCTCCACCACTGATCTGTAGCACCCTTAAGCTGAAATGTTGCGATCTAAACCCACTTCTCTGCTGGACACTCGATCCCTTCTAGGATCTTCTCCACTTCTAGGAACCAAGCCTCACACTCCTTTGATGTGTCGCGCCCATCAAAAGTCAGCGTGCCTAGCTAGCGAAACTGTTTGACCCACAGGTCTCCCTTCGCCTCATCCCTACTGCTACTGCCGAAGGACTAGGCGAAGCCCCGCATCATCTCGCCAAATTCTCGTTACATGCCCCTCCATGCACTGCCCTCTCTCGTCTCAGAGTCGGACACTGGGGCCTTGCCACGGCAACGGCCTTGGCGAGACATCTTCCTACCAGCACAACAAGGAATTACAATAGCCAAAATCAGGTGCAAACTCTCAACTATACATTCCCATGGAGCCACTAGACTGGACATTACTAAGCTGGTGCACTAGGTATAACATTAACTCTGATACCACTCAGTAATGCCCCAAATCCGGGCACGTTACCTAAATCATAGTCTCATAAGAAAATTACACTAATTACAGTAATAATTAAATAACTGTAACTAAGGCTCACCTCCAGGAAACAATGTGCGGCTAGTAGCTCCTACCCAAGCACTAGAACCAGACTACACTCCAACCTACACTTGAAAACTAAACAAGCATGTGTGAGTCACATCTAAGTCATCCTGTACGCGTCCCAAACACATACACAACAAAACTCAGCAAAACTTACAAAAAACACAGCTTTTAATTTACAAAACATGGTTTTCTTTTGAAAATCCATTTTAAAACATCATTTCCTTTTCCTTTTAAATCACTTGGGAATTTGTTCCCAAGACCATACTCTTTTGAAAAGTTCACATTCCTTTTTCTTTTAAAACCTTTGGAAATCTGTTTCCAAAACCACTTTTTTCCCCCAAAACTCATATTCTTTATCAAAACTCATCTCTTCTTCTTTTCATGTATTTTTGAAACCTTTCTCTTATTCCGAGAAATCCGTAGTCTCGACCACATTTAACCTAAAATACAATGCCTCTCTGGGCTCAAAACCAAAACCACAAACATAGGTTGGTGTCTGGTTAAAACACAGTTCTTATTTAATTCTAGGATTTTAGGACCAATCATAAGTTCAATCCTAGCCAAACCATACCTTTTTCATTTTCACAAATCCCACACTTTTCTTAATTACTTTCCACTTTTCTTATTGATGTTACCTTGATCAGGGGTAACTAGGCACACAAGCAGTAGATGAGGACACCATTTCCCCTACCTTCTTGCACTACCGTGGTGAAGTTGCCCGTGCAGGAGGACACCGTGCTGGCCATCAGGCCTCAATTTCATTTCATATGCACGAGGATACGTCTTTTTCCTGACGTCCTATTGGTGACCCAAACACCTGGTTCATATACCAGGCTCAGCCTACACCGTCACAAGCTCGGTGACCACGGTCGTATCTAACAATTGATATCTTATCAATTTGCCGACACCAACCCCTCATGGCCCTACTCTAGCAACCACAATCGTGTCTGATAATTGGTTTCTTTGGAGTATCATTCTCCTACCATATTGCCGACACCATGCCCTCGTAGTTCCACAACACATTATTAGTGTTTAATTTTCAAAAACTCTTAAGTTTTCCTTTTTAAAACCATTTCCATCTCATTCTTTCGTTGCAGGAATCTTTTCCGTGTAACACATGACCCTCCACTCGGGTTCAAACCTAAAATCATCCAATACCATGTATTTAAAACCACAAATTGGGTCTCATGCCCAAAACCACACTTTTAATCACTTTTATTCTATTTTGGGGGCTCTAAACCCAAAATCATTTCCAAATTCACTTATTTGGATCCCACATTCCTCCATGACATTTACATAGGGAAAACACCATTGATACACACCTATTATCCATTTAAAATCATTTATATTCATTTTTCATACTCATTTATTTATATGGGCCAGGGGATAAAATTGACAGACCGAAATCAAGTTCGGTATACTGAAAATCCCTATTTTAGTATACTGAACCTTTTTGGTATACCAAAACTCCTTGTTTCGATCAACCGAGTGTTTTTGGTCACCAAAACCAGGTATCTGGGCGTAATCTGATAGGAAATTGGTATGCCTAACCTTGTTCGACATGCCAAAATCCTTGTGCTTAGAACACCTCCCCTATTTTAACCCAAACATTTTGCTGGAAATGGGGACCCCTGGCGGACCCTTCAAACACATATTATAAAGCGTGAATAAAACATGGGGTGTAGACCTTTGAGTCTACTTCAAAACCCTCCAAACCATTCATTATTTCATTCATCATGCTATCCATACGAAAATCATAAAGGCATGGAACTCATCCGTAACTACTATAGCATACATCCCAGCTTCAACCAAAACTCATGAAATCTATACAATCCTAGCATGATCTCTACACATTCATACTATCTATCACATTTCCATCCTTTCTACTATTTTTTCGTGATTTTACATGCACTTTTCCTCATTTTTCATGCATTTAACACATTAAGCTAGAAATGTAAAATAAGAGAGGAAGGGGGTCACGTACCTCAGGTGGCACACCAACAACCTCCCTCGCACTTTGGCGAACCTCCCCGCACCCTGGCAAACCTTTTCCCTATCGGCAAACCACACAGACAAACTCTCCCCCTGACTCATGCACTGCTCCTTCTTCCTCTTTTCTCTCTCAGTTTCGCTTCCCCTCCATTTCCTCCTCCCTCTTTATCTCCTCCTCCTCTCGCGTCGTGTCGGCCTCCCATCCCATCACCCTTGAGTCGGAGGAGACGGGGTGGCACGAGCTCGTGCTGTGGTGGCACAGGTTGGAGAGAAGGAGAAGAAAGGAGATGAAGGAGATGATGACTCATGAGGGAGAGAGAGAAAAAGGAAAGAAAGAAAAGGAAAAAGATGGACACGCAAATCGAGGCAACTGTGCATCCTCAGACTGGACCCACATTGGTCCTACAACACAAACAGGTGCACAGAAAGCCAACCAAATCCTCACACATACAAGAAACAACAGATTTGCCATTAATAAACCATTTATACATTATTATAATTAATTACATGGTTTACAATTAAACTGGATAATCAGGCCCAAGTGTCACAATTATTTTCAAAACATTTTCACATTTGTTTGCTCAAAATATTGCACCACAAGTCATACGAAAAATCGCAATAAAAATCACAAACTCTACACTTAATAGTGCCACTAAATACCTATCTTAGTGCACCATGCCAAAACCAATCATAACCTCTAATCCTAGGCTGGTTATTAATTCTCAAGTTCACTTAGGTAATCGGAGGAACATCCTATTACTTCTAAGTCATTTAATCTTTGATATTAAATTGATAGCTCAATGGAGATTTTATGTTTTCCAAAACATTCCCTTATCTTACACATTTATTCAAATTAGGCATATGAACATGATTAAACCAAGTGTACCACATGTAAGGGCTTCTTCAACAAGCACGGCTGGCCACACTACTAGTCCAGGGGCACCAGCTTGGTGTGCTACAATGGTGCACCATCCTGATGCACTAGTCTGGTGCGCCCCAGGCACATATGCCCAAGTGTAGAAAACTAGTAGATGTTGCCTGTTTTGTATAAATCACCGCTCTATCGACGAATCATGAAAATTCACATGAAACCTACCTAAATGAAGATTTTCAAGTCTACTTTCATATGAGACAAAAATCACTCAAATCCAACGTGCATATCTCTAGTTATAAAAGGATGAAGTAAGAAGACCCAAAATAACCTAACAGTGAGCATTCCCTAGGAAAACCTTTGAAAAATCCACCAGAATTCCACTAAAAATAACACATAATATACCAAATCAAAGATTTCTATGTGTCCCACAACATGGAACAAAAATCACATGAATCTAACACTTACAACTCAAGATATTCAAGATTAAAGCCCTAAAACTCAGACTGGCATAGCACCTTTTATAGAATAGGACAACCAAATGGGTTACTCAACTTGCCAATCATACTACTCTTTCTACATGCCATAAAATATTCCAAGTAATATACGAAAACGAAGAGTTCTAAGTTTACTTTCACATGCAACAAGAATCATTCGAATCTAACACACATAACTCAAGATATACAAGCTAGAATCTCTAAGGGTCCGTTTCGTAACGATTATTAGAACCAACTTACAAAAAAAGCGCTTATTCCTGAAAAACTAAACCAAACAGTTTTTTTTACGCCAGATTATTTCATGAAGTTAGCTTTCTCTTTGTACATAAAAGTTTTCAAATAAGTTAATTATAAAACGATGTAAAGACTAGCTTTTTCAAAAACGCTGCTTATGAGAATAATCTTTTTTCCCATAAGCGTTACCAAACGCTACTTAAGACTCAAACTGGCTTTCTGAATGAGATGTCAAGCTTTGCACATCGACTGGTATCTCTACAGATTACGAAAATTAACAAATAAGCTGCCAAAACAAAGATCTTTGAGTTTACTTTCAAATGCAACAGAAATCATGCCAATCCGTCACTCATATCTCAAGATATGCAAGGTTAAAGCTCAAAAGACCCAATCTGGCATGGCATCTTGTTACAAAGTAAAACAACCAGATGGGTTACTCGACTTGCCAACCTTACTGTTCTCTCCACAGGTCATATAAAATGACAAATAATATACCAAAATGAAAATTTATAAATCTACTTTAACATGTAAGAAAAATCATTGAAATCCAATATATAGAATTCAAGATATACGTGATTGAAGCTCTAAAACTCTGACTGACCTAACTGAATGGGTTTTCAATCTTTGCATGATAACTAATATCTCTAGAGGCCACGAAAATTTACAAATAAGCTACCAAAACAAAGATCTTTGAGTCTACTTTCAAATGCAATAGAAATAATGCAAATCCCATGCTTATAGCTCGAGTTATTCAAGATTGAAGTAAAGGAGCTCAAAATGACTCAACTGTAACTATCTTTCTAAATATTCTTTGAAAATCCACCAAAACTCATACCAAAAATCATAAAATCTCTACCATGCAAACAAATCATCCTCTACAACATATTTACAAGGATCATAAGTTAAACAAAGGCAAACATGAGTATGAAACAAGGTGTGTGCCTCTTTTCTATTTTCCTTCTCTTCCTTCATCATCATCATCATCATCTTCCTTTCTTCTTCTTTTCTTCTTCTTCTCTCCTTTTTTCTTTTCTTCTTTTTCCACTCGAGCAAGCCATGCTTCCCCTCTCTGTCTCTCTCATCATTTCATTTTCTCCCCTTCCTCCCCTCATTCTCCTTCTTTCCCTTCCTGGTTTCTCCTTCTCCCTCTTGAGCTCTCCCTCACTTCTCTTTTTTCCATTCATTTTTTTTCTTTTAAATGTCTGCACTAGCCACCCTCTCCCATACCCCTCCTCCTATGTAGCCTCCTTTTTTAATAACCTTTTTTGCGCAAAACACCCCTACAGAAAGAGGAAATACCTCGATTACCTGATTTTCATAAAATAACTCAAGGAGAAACTATTTATTCTAATCCCACCAAATAAATAAATAGACTTAATTCCTACTTAAGATTATTTAAATCTACCAAATCAAAGCACCAAGGCCAGTAACTTACACCAAGAATAATTTGATTATTAATTCATTTATTATTCATAATACTTAAGTGGGAAAGTTAAGGTTCATGATGTTACAGGATGTTTCCCTTTAAGATTCTATTCCAAATTTATTATCAAAGGAGGATTCTTTGACTCTAACTAAAGTTCTCGGACTAGAGGAAATTTATGATACAATTCTATCTATGCCAGTAGATGCAGTTGTAGGTCCAGATGGTTTCCCCTTGTCTTTCTATGTTGTTGCTTGGGATATTATCAAGGATGACCTTTGTGAGTTGGTGAAGTTCTTTTTTGTGGGAGGTAAATTGCACAAGAGTATTACTGCTTCTATGGTTTGTTTGATTCCTAAAGTTGAGAATCCTATTAATTTTTCTTAGTTTAGGCCTATCAGTGTTCGGAATGTTCCTTCCAAGATATGTTCTAAAATTTTGAATAATAGACTAATCTCTTGGCTTCCTAAGAACGTCAGTTTTGAACAGGCAAAATTTGTGAAAGGAAGGGATATTTTTGAGCATATTCGATCGATTCAGGAGTTGATTAATGACATTAATAAGAAGTGTAGAGGAGGTAACATGGTTTTTAAATTAGATATGCTCAAGACTTATGACAGGATGGAATGGCCTTTTCTCTTTCAGGTTCTCAGAAAATTTGGTTTTCAGAAAGGTTTGTGGATCTAGTTAGAAGATCATTGAACAACAATTGGTTTTCTGTTATCATTAATGAAAAGCAATCTGGTTTTTTTAGATCCTCTAGAGAGTTGAAGCAAGGTGATCCTCTTTCTCCTATGTTGTTTATTTTGGCATAGGAGGTATTTAGTATGGGGCTGTCACGCCCCACATTTTCCACAATAATTTAAAATAAATTAAATTACAAGAAAATTAAAGCCAAACAGTAAATACCTAACTACTAGGAACCTGTGTGTGCGGCTAGGAGACTTCTATCTATATGCACTACACTAAACTAATCGCATGTCTGCACTTATAAACCAAAACCACAAGGAAAACGCATGAGTGACCAAAGTCACCTAGTATGCACTCTAAGGAAATCCAGGGAAAACAAAACTACAATTAATTTTCCTTTTAAATTCATTTCGAAAAATATTTTCTCAAAACCTCACAAACCAGGCCCACACCGGCCAAAACCACAATCGGGGCTCTACTAGCCCAAAGCCACAAGCAAAGGCCATCAATGGCCAAAACCACACATAGTGAGTCGGGAAACCAGGCGCCAGGCAACCTAACTCTGGCCACAATCAGTCCACCGAAGAGCAACCAACGGTGTCTGCATTGCCACGACGTGCCACCCTATGCAAGAGCTGCGTCGTCCCACGATTCTCCCACCTGGAGAACCCTCACAAAGCCAACCCCTTTTTGGGAAGGTTGTTCTGTCTCTCAGGACGCTACCAGCTACAGGGCATGTGTCCCACCCGTATTGGCCATCACAGGGTACGCCTCCTCACGGTGTCCTCCACACACGGCGCTCAAGAGGGAGTGCCATACCTCCACACCAGACAACATCCGAGCCTCAGTGCTCATGGTGACAGTAGGAGTATCATACCTCTCCGTCATGCCACAAGACACCTCAACCCGCGGACCACAACCCTAGCCTTGAAACGACAGTCAAGGAGTCTCATACCCCCAAGACCCGACGTCCCTCAGCCTCAGGCATCTCGGCCCTCGACCTCAACCATGGAGTCGCGCCCGACCTCCCGAGAATGTTGTCACATTCCCTGGTCCCGACGACACGGTCCCACACTGTCTCGGTCCACACATAGAAAACTAGGAAAACCATTTTCCAAAACAGGCCAACCATCTCTTTGCAATCCACTTTCAAAGCCATTTTCATATCTTTGAAAAATATTCCAAAACCTCGGCAAACGGTGCATCAGGTGTCTCGGGAGACCACCACTGATGGCCCACAATCCCATCTTACAGGGACGAAACAAACCAATCCGAAAAACCCTCGCAAATCAGATTTTATAAACTCATTTGGGCCATGATTTGGCATGTCAAAAACCCAGTTCGGTATGCTGAAATCCACTGATTCGGCATGCCGTTCTGACTCCAGTATGCTGAAAATCACTGGATTGGTCGACCAGAAGGATTCGGCAAACTGAATCGATCGAAAGACCAATACTGTCAGCAAAATGGTATACCAAATGAAATCGGTATACCGAAATTCACTGATTCGGTATGCCGTTTTCACTTCGATATGCTGAATTCTACGATCCCAGAAAACAGCCCAAAACCCTATAGTTCGAAATCGCCCCAACTGAGACCTCCGATCGGACCCCCTAAAAAACACCAAAAATCTTGCATAAAACATAAGATGTAGACACTCAAGTCTACTCCAAATCCACATAAACGAAACCAAAATCCATTCACCATGCATCAAGATATAAAATCGCAAAGGCAGAAGAGTCATAATGACCCAAAACGCAACCACAGGCATAAATGCCCAATAAATCCACCATAAATACACATAAAATTACAATAAATTCTAGGAAAGTAAATTTACCTAGATTCCATGCAATCCTATCAATTTCTACCATGTTCATGCTCTTTATTACATGAGGTGGAGATGCATGCCTGGGAATGCGCTTCGACGAGTCTCCGGTCAACTTCGGCAACCACGATGCAACCACGGCCACGGGAGCACTCCACGTGAGCTCCACACTCCACCATGAGCCGCCCCACACCATCGTCGACCCTCGAGCACACCAAGCAGAGAGGAGGTCGCAGGGGAGGGAGAGTGAGAGAGAAAGAAAGTGAGAAAAAGAGAGAGAGAGACGGGGGAGAGGGGAAGTGAGTGGAGGGAGAGAGAATGAGTGGGAGAAGAAGAGAAAGAAGGCGTGCTCCGGATAAATAGAATGTGCGGGGAAGAGAAGGGGGCTTGGGTCATGCATGGCAGAGGCCTCTGGCTTAAAAAGCCACACAGAAGGAGTAGGTGACCGTGTGCAAGCAACCAGTCAGCCACGCGCACACCAACACTCCCTTAGTTGCCAGCCTTGCCAACCACCGCACGAACCCAACCACCCATCACAACCACGAGGCCAAGTGCAAGCCTCAACCATCGGCCCACAACCCGGGCCCCACACGGACCCACACCCGAGCCCCACATGCATAGTGTCACAATGCACAGTGCCAACCATGCACAGTAACACGCAAATAGAAGTCGGCCCACGAGACCCAAGCCTAAAAGCACAAAACCACACAACTGGCCTCAGGACAGTAACACCCGTCTAAGAATAAAATTCATTAAAATGTAAATAATTACAAAATAAATTTTACGAGTGTTACAAGGGCTTAAGTGATTATTTGAGAAGGGCCTTTGTAAGCGATATGCAACTTTGAGTAAAGGGACGTGTCCATCTCATTTGTTCTATACGGATGATGCTGCTATTTTTTGTAGGGCTAATAGGATATTTGTTTGCAACCTTATTGATTTCATTGAGACGTATGAGGCTTCTTCTGGACAGCGTATGGGGAGGAATAAATGCAATTATTTTTGGAACCTTCCTTCTAAAAGAAATGTTATGATTGAGTGTATCATTGGTTTTTCTCATTGCTCTTGGCCTCTGATTTATCTGGGAGCTCCTATTGCTGCTGTAGATTCAAAACCTCATATGTGCAATCCTTGGTGGATAAGATTCAGAAGCGCATTAATGGCTAGAGCTTTAATTTTCTTAGCATGGTAGGCCATCTTACACTAATTAAAAGTGTTCTCTCTTCTATTCCCTTGCATATCATTGTGGTATTGAAACTGCCTATTAGTGTTATGGATAATATTCATAGGTTGATGAGGGATTTTTTCTAGGGGTTCAAGGATGACAAGAGGAAATATCATTGGGTGCATTGGGAGTCTTGTA
Organism: Posidonia australis; assembly: GCA_024699735.1. Taxonomy (NCBI): domain Eukaryota; kingdom Viridiplantae; phylum Streptophyta; class Magnoliopsida; order Alismatales; family Posidoniaceae; genus Posidonia; species Posidonia australis. The sequence continues at coordinate 6,994 of JAMKQA010034209.1, read as the reverse complement.
CTAGACCGGTTTTTGATAATTGTTTGGGTATTCGGAGGCTTTTGGATATGTATTACTTATTCAAGATTAAATGCTACTAGAGATTGTTGTTGAAGGAATCCTAATGGAGCATTTATTGTGCAACAAAACACATGGCTGGTTATGTGGGTTGGTACACGTCTCCTCCCTCCTTTGCCTTTACTCGTTGGATGTCTTTGATGGAGGTTAAGCCTTGGGTAATTTCTAATTCTCGTTGGCTCATTGATAAGGGTGATGCTTTTTTTGGATGGATATCTGGCATGATGATGGTATTATTTTCAACATGGTGAAGTATTTTCCCTAGTCTGATTTGGATACTAAGGTCAGAGATGTGTTTTTTCATAGAGAACTTTTTCAAGATCGGGTTAGGAGTACGTCTATGGCTTTTCAGAATATGTGGGATTCTTTTAGTGCTTTGGAGGTTAATTATGAGGGGGATAGTGATAGACTCATCTGAATGTCGGCTTCTGATGGTTGGTTCTCTATTAAATTGGCCTGGTCCATCATCTCTACCACGTGTTTGTCTAACAACAGATGGAGGTGGATTTGGTCTATAGTTGTGCCTACTAACATCTCTATTTTCCTTTGGAAGATTGCTTGGGGGGCTGTTTCTATGGATGCTCGTATTCAATCCAAGTCTGTGCATTACGTTTCTAAGTGCAATTGTTGTCTGGCAGCTAATATTGAATCATTAGATCATTTACTTCTTCATGGCCAGTTGGCATCTAATATTTGGTCTTTCTTTGGCATGTTTTTGCATATGCAGGTGTGTGGGAATATTCATGATACCATCTTAGCATGGTAGGAGAGGGGACGTATTTCTTGTAATAGATGTGCTTTAGTGGGCTTTCTTCTAGGATTTATTTGTTAGCACATATGGAGAGAGAGATGCAATTGATAGTACTCTAACATCTTTAGAGGATGGTGGCATGTTATTATGGAAATTATTAATGATTGTAACATTCTTATTTCTCATAAAAGTTTTTCTTCTTTGGGGAGTCAGGTGTTACAGCTGGGGTTGGTCGGTTTCCAAGTTCCAATGCGTTCTTTTACTCCTTGCATGGTTGTAAATTGGAGGCCCACATCACAAGGTTTGAAAGCAAATGTTGATGGCTTTGCTTTGTCTTTTGGTTTGGGCGGAGGTGGCCTGATTAGGGATACGTCTGGGAAAGTTCTTCTTGCTTTCTAGCATTTCTATGGGAATGTTTCCAATAATGTGGCTGAAATCCAAGCCATTTGGGATGTCCTACTCTTGTGTGAGGCTCATGGGTTGAATGTGACTTAGATTGAATCTGACTCCATGTGAGTGTTAAATATGTTGAACAGGAAGATCTTAGTTAGCTGAAGATGTGATATTTGGTGGAGACGTATTGTAAGAAGATTCAATGCGACTTACTTCCATTGTTACAAAGAAGGTAATGCTGTAGCTGATTATCTTGCAAAGGAGGGTGCTTGTCTTCATCATCTGAAGTTATACTCATGTTTTTACGATCTACCTAGGAAGCTTAGAGGCATTTGTAATTTGGATAGATGGAGGGTTTCTAGTATATGTACTAGAAGAGGTACAAATTAGTCTTTTTCTCCTCTTCTTTTCCCCAAGGGCATGGGTTTTGGAGAGATGCTTTTTCAGACTAACCATTGGATTGGTGATTGATGTGTCCATATCCTCTATTGAGGTGTATCATTATTTTTCTTGTACCCGTTCCTTCTAGTAATTTAATAAAAAAATTTCTTTGATTGCAAAAAAAGAAGAAGGGGTAGAAGCCAAAGTCAAATATCCAAAATGCGTAGTAGAAGCCATAGAAGAACCAATAGTAGACTCTTCTAAATAATATGAATGAACACCACCTAGGCTTTATTTTCTTGATGAATTACTCAGGTTTATTTCATTTGAAATTTACTTCTAAATTTTCTTGTCAAATGCTCGATATTCACTACGATTGTCCTCCTCACATTTTTCTATGTAGTTCATTATACTTATCTTGTAAAAATAAACACAAGAAGTTAGTTAGAGAAGATAAAATAGAAATGTATATTAATAAAGTAAATTTAATTTTATGATAAATACTGATAAGTACGTCATTCACAATGGGACTTGACCACCTCCTACTCCCCTACCAGTGTGTGATGTAGTTCATTATTATATCACTGTAGGTTTTCTACATAGTTGAGTGGTCTATAACAATTTAAATGTATGTTATTAATTAAAAGAAAATTATCTACTTTACAATTTTATTTCAATTATGCTCTTTTATCATTATCAACTTAGCATGAAGGTCATTGTGACTTTTTCACCCACTTGTATAACAAATTGCTTACTTTTTGTGGTTTATTTTTCTAACCGGGGACCTTCTTTGGAACTCTACATCTGTAGTAAAAAAAATCATAGAGTCCATTCCACCTAATTTTAACATTAAATAACAATATATATGTTAATTCCTATATATATAATGATAAACACAACTCCAATTTAATATAAACAATAATTATCTCTCCATTGTTTACTAAGATGGAGGAAATGTAATGACAATTTTTAATATAATGCAAGTGCACAATGTACTATGTAGTATGTATGTATGTATGTACATGTAATGACCCAACCTCGAGCCGTTATCAAAATCTAGCTATAATTTTTTTTACTTACAAAAATTACTTGCATCAAATCTAAAACTAAATCCAACATTAAACAACTTAAATCAGATTATTGTTAACTTAATTAAATTAAACTAAATATTTATCCAAAATCTTTGATGTGTGGTCGACTGACTCCATCTTCACGCACTAGCAAACTTCTACTCCTATCCTGCACCTGAGAAAATACTAACAAAACACATAGAGTGACCACTGAAAGGTCATCCAGCACACACCCTACTAAAACTTGCACTATTTTGGCATCTCTCCTAGATGTCGCACACATTCTAGGATAATACTCTTTTGCCCTACAAGCAACACAACACTGAACTCATATCTTTGAAAACTATTCTTTTCTTTTCAAATCATTTTCTTATCTTTGAAAACTACTCTTGACTTTTAAAACCATTTCCTTTTCTTTGAAAACTACTCTTGACTTTCGAAATCATTTTTTGTCTTTTCTTTCAAACTATATGAAAGATTTTCAAATCTTAATACATACTTGAAATGACCACTCTTACCAAGTCAAGCACACAACCAATGGAGAGTGCCATACTGACACTGAGCATCTACTCAGTCAAAACAACGACCCATATCTCAAAAACTGGCACAATCTGTGTTCTTTTCTAAATCATGTTCATGTCTTTTAAAAACATTCTCTTTTTTTTTTTTTTCAAATCTTATGCATGCATTTCAAAACTTGATACTCTACTTGAATTGGCCACTTTTGCCAAATCAAGTCATAACCACTGGAGTGTGCCACACAAACACCAACCCTCTGCTCAGTCAAACAACAAGTAAATTTTAAAACTGACACAACCCCTTTATTTTCTAAACACTTTCTTTTTACTTGAAAATCACATGCTTTTCTCAAGCATCTTTCTTTTCTTTTGAAAACTTATGCTTTTCTGAAACACTTTTCTTTTTCTGTAAAACAACATACTTTTCTAAAATACTCTTCTTTTTTGGAAAATCTGATGCTTTTCTCTGATGCATCTCTAGACTAGATTCCAACCCAAAACACAAATCTCAAATCTGGCTAAAACACAAATCTTGGCTGGAACTAGTCCTAAAACTCAAGTCTCTACAAACTCTGACCAGTAGGCCTCTCTGGTGTGTCATGTTGCCCAATGCCAAGCAACCAACACTCGGCCACAAGCAGTCAATCGAAGCGCGATCAATGGTGTCACACTGCCACGATGACAGTCTCCATGTAGGGCATATCATCGCCCCCGCCAACAAGCCTCTCTATACTATGACCACATTGGTCTCTGTCTCAACTAGCACGAGGATGCGTTTTTCAATGCCCTTGTGTGTCCGGACACCTGAGGACTCTCTTAACCTAGACCCTCCTAGTACCTAATAGTTTCTATCTCGACACCCATACAAACCAGGGTGTCACGTCAAGCCACTCAGAGGTCTCATACCCCCTGGCTTGCTGTCATGTGTCTCCATGTACAGTTAGTACCCTAGGTCTTCGGTACCCAAACAAAAGGAGTCTCATACCTCCAAGTCTAGCAGACTCTCTACCCACAGACCTCAGCCTTGGTCTCGTGAACGACAATCCAGGAGTCTCATACCTCTAAGATCCGACAAATACTTATCTCAGTCTCTTAGTCTCTACCCTCAACCTAGGCAACGTGCCCGACCACCTCAAGGATGTTGTCACACTCATTGATCTTGTTAACACGCCCCATCAGTCTCTTGGCCTCAACAACCAAAAACTCTAGGAAAATCTTTGCAAAACCATGCAAGTCTTTTCTAAATTTTTTTTCTAAAACTCTTTTCTAAATCTATTCCCATCATAGGGAATCTTTTTTTGAAAATCTATTCTTTTTCAGGAAACATTTCTTCTAAAAAGGTCTTTCTCAAAGTTGAAAACAATTCTTGCTAAACACATGCCAAAAATTCATAAATCAGGTACTCAAAATCTTCTTGTAAAAATCACAGAAATCTAACTCAGGAGTCTGATTCGGTAGATCAAACTATTTTGGTATGTCGAAATGCCCCAAATCTAAAAGTGGTCTAGGGCATTGATTCGGCACACTGAACTCGTTTGGAATACCAAAAATCTTTGATTCGACATATCAAACTCATTCAGTATACCAAATCAGTCGTTTTTTTTAAAAACAACCGATTGTTCTACACCACCACTCGCCAAACTTGGGTCCTCAGATGGACCCCTCTCTAGGACACTATAACCAAAGCAACAGCCTTAGAATCCTGTTAAGTTTCTAAGATTGTAAGTCCAATCAAACTTTACCAGAACTCCCTGTTCTAGTGCTAAGGTGTTGGATACCTACTAGCTCGTGTCCTTCGGGAGCACAACCAAATTAGTGCTCAACAGAACTAGGCAATGCCACTGAATGACCCTTTTAGTGCACCCCAACAAAACTAACTTATTCTAGGCTCAAGGAATACATCATGATCCCTACTATTCTTTCTAGGCCATTAGGGAGGAGACTTATTACTTCTAAGTCATTTTGTCTTTTATGACCTCTATGTCTTAAATGAAATCTTGCTAATTATTTTTAGGCCATTCCTAAAGCCATTCTAATGGTTCTCCTACTCGATCTTGTGTCCATTTTAATTATCTTTCCAAGATCAATACATATATACACTCATATATACATATATATTAATCAAATCTTAAAATACTCAAAATTGGTTCAGGGCCTGATTCTGAGTTACTATTCTCATTATTATGGCATGCTATCAATTATCAAGTTTTCTTTTATCAATTGAGTCTCATAGCTTAGCATAAATAAAGCCAGGGGTGTTAAACATTGGGGAACTGACATTTAATGTTAAATGCTCGTATTTCAGGCGTTTAACACTCTAGCATCTAAGGTTGCACTAAAATCTATCCATTCTAGTATGCTCTTAAGTCCAAAACCACTAAGGAATTACTAGCAATTTTTAAGGCATATAAATTACGGCATGCATGCTTAAAGACTACTATCAATTAATTAAATTACTCAAAATAGGGGAACACAAAGCAATGGTGTTGTACGCCCCTTCCTCGGCGTCCAACGTTGAATGCCCTAGAACTGACGTTCAACAGACTGAAAGCTCCCCTATACAAGAAATTTTCCCTTAGGTCATGCAATTCCCATCCAAACATCATGCAACCATTAAACAGGAGGGGAGGGGCACCCAACACACTAAACTACACCACCAACCCAACCAAAAAACACTGGAAATAATTCTAAAGGGGTGTGTACCTTTTGAGACCCAACTCATGCAAGGTACTTCTCCCACAATCCAGAGCTTCTTCTCTTGGTTCTGATCATCCTTCCTCATTTCATGCTCAACGTTAGGGATGGCTGGAGGTCGTCGGAGCTCAGCCACAAAGTCACAGCCACCGAAGAACCCATCTCTTCTTCTTCATTCTCTTCTTCCTCTCATCTACATCTCTCTCTCTCTCTTTCTCTCTCTCTCTCTCTCTTCTCTGAATCCTCTCCTAGATTCCCTCAAAATTCCTGTCTCCCTTCGGGAAGACGAAGGATAGGGAAGAGAGAAGAACCCCTGAGATATGCACCCCCATGCACATATACACAAGCAGCTTGACTTTTACATGCATCTTCAGAATGTTGTACTCTTGCTTGACATGCATTCAACATTAAATGCATGGATCCAAGCGTCCAACATCTTAGGTACAGAAATCTCATGTAAGTGTTGAACGATCTATATCTAATGTTTTACATTAAACGCCCCACTCTTCAGCATTCATCACAACAAAATCGAGAATACAATATTTCTAGTGTTGAACGCCTATAAAGCAGTGCTTTATATTAAACACCTCACTCGAAGCATCCAACAATTGAGAAATCCTAAATTAAATTATTGACTTAAATTGCTATCTGAAATCCAAGATGTACGGGTTGATCCCATAAAGAGTAGAGTAACATAGCAAAGATTAATTGCTAGATATTCAAGAAAAAGTGATGGAGCTAATGAATATAATAAAGAATGATTGATCCCATAAAGAATAGAGTAACATAGCAAAGATTAATTGCCAGATATTCAAGATAGAGCTAATGAATATAATAAAGAGTGATTGGTTTAAAATAACGATAAAATTCAGAATATTAGAGAACTAAAGTTTTCAAATTCATTCATGTAAGTAAAGGAGGCATGATTAAATTCACTCTTTATCTCTATTTCTGAACTAAATAATTTAACTCAATTATTTTTATCCTGTAACCATGCCGGCGAGGAGATTCTACAAAAGAATGCGAAATCGGTCGGCAAAATCACGTCGAAAAAAGCAAAACAAAAGGAGTCGCCACCTAATCTATTATGGAAGACAAGGAAAACCATATACATGAAAAATCATGCGAAA
>JAMKQA010034208.1:0-31157 GCA_024699735.1 Posidonia australis | reverse complement strand
ATTTCTGGTTTTACGCAGCCCCCTTTTATTTTGTTTGCATGATTCTTCATGTGTTTATGGTTTTCCTCGTCTTCCATAATAGACTAGGTGGCGACTCCTGCATTTTGCATTTTTTTTCCCTTTTTCTTTTTGCCGTGACTTTGCCGCTCTTTTGGACACACATCACCTACCCGTGTGGGCCACCCCGTCGACATGGTTACAATAGACGACTAGTCAAAAGATCCCGGATTCAACGTATGCGGTGAATCAACAACTGAATGACGAGAAATCTATCACATCAGTTAGTCGCCAGTGCATGTGGCGCCTAGAGACTAAAAAGGAATTTTCGCAAAAAATAAAGATCATAAAGTATCAGACTACGATTTTATTAGCAATGTGAACACAATCAACATATAAAATCATTCTCGTAATTAAGAGATATTTAAAATATATTTTCAAATCCAAATCAAACTTAAAATGTTAAGCAAATTGAGTTTGAAAATCAAATCTTCAATAATTACGAGAAAACTCAATTAAAATCAATGATGTACTTGATTTAAAATAAATTGGCAATCAATTGGATATTTTGGATTTTATCTTTTTTTTAGCATTATCATGAATTAAATATAATCTATAACATTAAAATGTGATTACTTATCATAAAATCTCAATTTTTGGTAAAAATAAAGATAAGTGATCTTAATTATCGAGTCATCTAAATTTCAATAATATTTAGGAATTATTTAGCATTTATAATGATTTATATGATAAGCATATATTATTTAAATGTTGGAAAATTATAGAAATTGTAATAATTATGGAAAAAATCATGATAACATTTATAAATATCCCATATATGATATTAAAGCCCGAGATGACAAATTATTTAGAGAGAGAGCTAGAATTTTAGTCACCTATTAATTTAACGCTTAAAAAGCTAGTCACCTCTTGAAGTGGCAACTAGTCTTGTCACCTATCAGACAGGCAACATCTTGGTCTTTTGTATTTTACCCTTTGTCTTTTATTTTATTCCACAGAGATGCATTAAAAACCTAGAAATTCTATGGGAAAATCTGGAAGAATGTTAAAGCTCCTTAGCCATGTGTTTTGAGGTGCCTCAAGGGTTCTTATCCTAGGTGAACTCTAGGAAATGGGAAAATGGGATATTTACAATATCCTTGAGCTCTTCACTATTGTCCTTCTAGCTTCTTGCCTCTGTTATCATCACTCCTCTTATTAGGGCAATCCCTAATAAAATGGCCCTTCTGTCCACAAGCTAGACATGCACCCGTACATAGATAGCATTCTTTACCGGGATAAAACTTGTTGTAGTGAGGACATGTTCCCTAACTATCTCTACCACCAAAGTTGTGGTCAGTCTTCTACTTCTTAAACGTTCGGATGTTGTCTCTGCCAGATACTTTGTTTTTTGCTTAATTACTGGGGTCATTACTGCTACTTCCTTTTCAATTTTTCTCCATCTTTTGCATGTATTCTTGATGGTCATCATCTATGATCGTAGTACACTCAATTGCTTCTGCCAAAGTCTGGGGTCTACTTGTCCTAATTTTGGTTCTAAGTGCAGGAATCAGTCCTAAAGTGAATTTAGACGCTCTTTCCTTAGGTGTACTGTAAACTCCAGGGCAATACTTCTCCAACTTGTTGTACTTCGAAATATACTCAGTCAATGTCAACTTATTCTGCTTTAGCATTAGAAAATCCGGCTGCTTCTTCTCTCAAACATGCTTTAGGAAATGTCTTTCATTAAAAGCCTCAAAAACCTCCTTCCATGAAATAACATCTTCTTCTTCGAATTTGATTTCTCGTGTAACTCTCCACCAGTGTTCTGCTTCTTTCGTAAAACAATAAGTGGCCAAATCCATCCTTCGCTCTGTTGGGCAACTCATTGCTTTTAAAATCTTTTCTATATTATTGATCTAGCTCTTAGCTTTCTCTAGATCCACTGCCCCTGCAAAACTCAATGGGTTTTGCCTCATAAATTTCTCTAGTAAATCCATGGTTGGGTTTCGCTCCCTTCTGACTGCTTGACATGCTAATGCCTGAGCCAATTATCCAATGGATTCCATCATAAACTGTCATTGTTCTTCCCAACTGCCACTCTGATCTATGCCATTATCAGGATGTACATTTCAACTCCTTCCACGTCCTTGACGCATCATTCTGACATCCAAATAAAATACTACCTTAAATCAGAATGTGCGAAGAAATCCAAATAATGTCTTTACTCAAAGGTATCTTTTTATTTATTATGCTTGGTTACAACATCAACTAGAAGATAGTTGTATTACAATCATGGTTACATTTTCAGGTTTGGAATCCAAGTGGAAGTTTTGCTAGGAGAACTCATGCGAGTATTTAGGAATCCATGACACTCTTTAATAGAATCATCGGATATAGATATCCATCCTCGACTCTATTGGCGGTATATCTGGAAATTATCCCCCATACTTTCCTCTTCGTCGTCCTTCCAAATGTGGAGATCTTCAGGGTTCGTCACCTCTTGCATTTTCTCAGGCAGATACTGATATCCCTGCTCCATAGTGGAGCTAAATTCTACACGTTGCTTACTCAAATAAGCATGCATGCGCTTCTCATGCTTATTTTGACGACGTTTCTCCCTCTCTTGTCGTCGACATTCTCTAGCGAATCGCCTCTGCGTCCTATCTACACGTTGCTATGCTCGTTGAGCTTTTCTTTCTTCTTCGTGCCTACAACGCACCTCCTACATCGCTTCGTACTCTTCATATGAAATATATAGGGTGCCACTGCCAATCCTCCTAAAGTTAGGTTTATAGATTGTCTTGGCCATCCTGAAGTTTTCTGAAACAAAACACAGTAAGGGATGCATTGACTATACTAACTTAATGTGTCACTAACTTCTAGTGGTGTTACTATCCTAAATTCAATACACAAAGGGGACTCTAAACTCTGATACCATGTTGTAACGTCCACAGCCGCACAGGCTGGCGAAAGCCACAACAAAGGTTCCGTGTAGGTGTAAACATCACTAACAAAAAAAAAAGAACAACAATGCTAAACCAAAATATTCATTATATTGCTGAATTCTGTTCATTACATAGCTATTACATAATTTGAAAGAAACAACAATACTAAACTATGACATTTTGGGTCCCATGTGTACTTGGTTGAATCGTGCTATGTGCCATGCAAAACCTCAGGAATGCTTCTCCAATTACTTGCATTAAACAATAACATGGTATGAGTTTAAAAAACCAAATATGCATATAGAGTCCTAGCCTAACACAGACTTATAACAAAATTGCAATTTCTATGTTTTCATTTTCATTTCCTTTCATTCTTTTAGTGGATCCCTTGGACCATACACCGCTGGTACGCGGTCTTCCAATTGGCATATAACCCATCCTCACTCCTATTATTACATATTCTATTTCACCTTATGTTCATTAGTGAGGATCTCATATACCAACCTGAGTCAGTCAGTAGACATCAGATCTGAGTCTTGTGGTTTTACCATTACCACTAGGTACGCATAATATTCAACATTCAATCTTATCAAGCTAGTGCATCTCCCCTTAGAGTCATTACTCTGAAGAGTCATATGCCTAAACTCTGTTCTCTCTCTTCCATATCTTACTGTGAGAGACTTGTACTTTTTATCCTTTTCACTAAATTAGACTAATCTTTAATTCTTTAATAATGAAAGGGCTTGATTGTAAAATTTTCCTTAATTGTATAATACAAAAGGTACAAGGAGTTTTGTGTAATTTTCTCCTAAGTCTCAGTTCATGATGTAACTATAAAATCTTAGCTACATTGAAATTTATAATTATTTTAGAAACATTACGACTCTATCTAGGACCTAAATGTAATTAAGATAATAAGGTAAAAAAATATGGCATATGACATTTAATATAAGGACTTTTTGGGAATATGCACAAATCCAATCAAAAATTGCAAAATATCAAATCTCTAGAAATAAAACTAAAATTTTGGGTTGATTTGTAATTTCTCCAACAACCATATATCTTACATCTAATTCCAAGTAATTCATGTGATTATCGAAAACCTTATAAATACTTTATTCCATAACTTATCAAGGGTCTGGGTGCAATTTTGAATAAAGTGTTAAAAAGATCATCACTTCAAACATTTCATATAAGGGCATTATTGTAAATGTGAAAACTTAAATCAAAGAAACGTAATTACTCCTTTCTACTATTCATCTATTTTTCCATCATTTTTATCTCCATAACATGAGTATTGTAATTATTAAGAAGGTTGTGGTTGTTTCTGTAAGATAAAAGAAATATAAAATCCTAAATCAAATTTTAATGTCATGATCTAATAACTTGAGAAGAAAGTTGCAAAATGTCCAAAACTACTCCACTCACTAGCAATACTATTCATTTATTTTTTCCATCTTCAACCAAAATAACACCATTACTATTTATCATCTCTTACCTCTCGCCACCCCTCCCTGAACTTAAAAACAAAACCAACGAAAATCTCCACCATACACTTATACACATACATATCTTCTCCAGTGGTTGATTTGTCGGTGAGCTTCTTCGGCGACGCATGGTCAGCGGAGTCGTCTCCTCCTCTCACTCTATCGGTCACAACCTCTGGTAACCCCTCTCCTTTTCACACTGTTCTCACTCTGTTCCTCTTTCTCCCAACTCTTGTCCATCACTAGGGGATCGAGTCTCTAATTTATAGACTTCAAGACGTCCTTTCCAATCAATGTCTCTTCTTGTTTCCTGACCTTGGTGTCTTGACTCGTACTACCGATCAACTTCCATTGACGCCTCAATCGGTGCTTCTACTCTTCGAGACGGTTGCAACACCGAGGCAGTCCTTACATATTTGGTGATCAAGAATACTTAGATAGTTCGGAAGAATATCGCATGCATGGTCTCAACCAGTGGGTATTTAGGTGTGGTTATGGGTATATTGTGAGCTGGTGGTCAATGAAGACCACCGTTACATGTAGAAGGAGGAAACAGTCGACCGTTTCCTCCCTGATGTTAATAGCGTTTATGGTCGACATTAATAGCCGACGTTTATGGAGAAGGAGCCGTTGGAGGGCGAAGGGAGGTGGAGGAGCATGGCTCCACTATAAATAAAGGTGGAGATTGAAGGGAAACATCATCTGAGAAATCATACCTTAAATTTTCACCTTCTCCACCTCCCTGGAGCCCCCAAATGTCAACCAATAGTGGTATCAGAGCCTTGCATAGTCGTGCGACCGCCGCAATACCGTTCGCGAACCACCCTAGGAGGCCCGCACCCGCAGGCCCCGCCCCCAACGACCCATCTCGCGAAACACCCTCCTGCAATCTCACCCCCTGCGTGCGTGCACCCTATCGATCCGCGTGCCCCTCTGCCCACACCACCGGACCCCGTCGATCCTGGCACTCCTTTGTCGCACACTGCACCACCCGCGCGTAAGCTATTGCGCCCGCGTTTTTCCCCTACTCCTGCAACCTCGCCGCCTCCCGCACCACACAGCCCCACTTATGCAACCCTCCTCCCACTTGGTTCTGGTTTGTAAATTTGTTTTACTTCCTTTTTTTTTCTAGTTTTTTTTATGCTACGCTGATTAATGCAAGCCTGTTAACATAATGGTAGCATCTAGGTGGTGTGGACCATTTTTAGAATTTTATTTTATTTCTATTTTTGTTAGTACACATACATACCATCATATTAATTTGATTCTTGTTATTGATTAATTGCTATAATTGTTGTAATCTATTTTTATCAATTAAAAAAAAACACAGTTCATATTGTTATCTAGAATTTAAAAAATTAAAATATTGTTGATTTATTTATTTATTGCATGTTTTCTAGAATAAAATTTGTTAAGAGTTAAGTTGTCATTTTTAGAAATTATATAAATTTTTAGAATAATTTGTTGGTAATTGTTATAAAGTTTAATAATTTTCTGGAATTAATTTCTTGATTAGAGATTTAAATACTATTAGAAAGTAATAATTTTAATTTTGGGAAATTGCATAAATTTCAGGAATTGGAATAAAATTGGGAGTTATTTTCTAGAATTAAATTTCGTGTTTAGAAATTTGGATATTGCTAGAAAACAAAATTTTAAAATTTGGAAATTTAATTATTTATTGATTTACTTTTTGCATGTTAAATTAATATTTAAGAAATATTAAAATTAATACGGCTATTAGGAATTTAAATTTTAAATAGTGTTGCATGTTTGATTAATAAAAAATTTAACCTTGATTAATACTGCAAGTGATTGAAACTTGGTAATTAGAAAGTTTGTTTTAAAAGACTATACATCATTTAGCGCATCTAAGGTGCGCACTTAGTTGACGCACCAGATAGGCGCACAATACAGGCGCACCTTACTAGTGCACTGGCCTGCTTCTTTGCATCAAGATCCCTAGACCTTATAAACTTTGTTGAAGTTTTTTTTGAATATTGTTTAAATTCTGGAATTATTACTTAATTTTTGTGAGATAGCAAAATTGTAAATTTTGAAAAATCTATATTTGTTGTAGATTTAAGAAATAGCTAGCAAACTGTTCACAACTGAATTAGCTAGGATAGAAAAGTTGAATGGAGCAAACTATGAGATGTGGTACCGGAAAATAAGGCTTGCACTAGAATATGATAATATTGAGCATACTATAGAATCTGATCCTCCGGAATTGCCAAATGACGTTTCTGAAGTGGAAAATAAAAAGAATGAAAATTGGAAAATTGATGACAAAAAGGCTAAAAACCTTATGTTCATGTTTATGGAGAATAATCTATTAAAATGTTTTGAAATATACACTACTTCTTTCACTTTATGGAATGCTTTGAAAGAAAAAATATGATAAAACAACGGAAATGACAACTTAACTTCTTCTTCAAAGGTATAACTCTTGCAAAATGCTCGAGGAACAGAATGTAATGGAACATATAAATGGCATGATAGTTATGGCAAAGGACTTAGCTACTACAGGAACTCCCATACCTAAAAAACTGCAAACAACTACTATCTTAAATAGTCTACAACATAGCTATGACATGGTAACCACATCTCTTAAGTCTACCACAATTCAACTTTCTGAACTACCTGCTAGGTTGGCTACATAATAGAAAATTATGGCTAGCAGGAGGAAATATAAAACCAATCTAGAAGAAGCGAATGCCGTGCAGTTGAAGTCGAAATTTGATAAGAATAATAAGAAAAAGAGTGGATACAACAAAAATTTCAAACCAAATCAAAGAAAAAGGCTACATGGATCTTGCCATGTATGTAGCCAATTTGGTCACTACAGAGCAAATTGTCCTAATAAGGATGGAAACAACGGTAAGACCTCGGAACAGAAGAATAAAAGAGTCTTTATTTGTGTCACTGAATGTAATAATGTTGTTACTCCCAATACAAATGAGTGGTAAGTGGATTCTGGTGCCACAAGGCACATTGCCAAAACCAAACAAGGATTGGAGTCATTCAAAGAATTCAGTCTTGGAGAACAATGCATCTACATGGGTAACAATACCTATTTAGATGTAGAAGGAGTTGACACCTACCGTTTGGATTTGGGGGACAGCATTATGGTACTGAAAGACGTCCTTTATGCGCTAGGCATGAAGCAGAATCTTATTTCAGTTGGCATGCTAATATAGAAAGACATGGAAGTCAGGTTCTACAACAAACGTGTATCCATAGGGAAAGACAAAAAGGTCTTCCCTATGAGAAAATTTGTACCTGAACATGATCTGTTTAAACTTGTTGTATCTGGAAATGAAATAAATAATATTGATGTGGCTTCTGGTTATTTCTTGTGTTTCTTATCGGAATGTGAATTATGGCATTTAAGGTTGGTTCATGTTAATGTGTATAAAATGAAACAAATGGTAAAAATGAATTTATTACCTCATTTTAATGTCATGGAATTAGATAAGTGTCAACATTGCTTAGTTGGAAAAATGACTAAGAAACCATTTGGAATTGAACATAGATCAGATGAATTATTGGGCTTAATTTATTCTGATGTATGTGGTCCACTTAGTGTTAAAGCATATAATCACAAGGAATATTTTGTGACATTCACAGATGACTTTTCTAGATACACTCATGTTTATCTAATTAGTTATAAAAGTGAAGTTTTGACTTGTTTTAGACAATACAAGTCAGAAGTTGAAAAACAACTAGGAAGAAATATTAAGGTGTTAAGGTCAGATAGAGGTAGGGAATATAATTCTAAGGAATTTGAATTGTTTTGTAAAATGCATAGAATCAAGAGGCATAAAACAATGTCTTATACTCCACAACAAAATGGTGTGACGGAAAGGAAAAATAGAACTCTTATAGATTCTGTTAGGTGTATGCTGCCACATTCAGGAGTCTTCAAAAGTTTTTGGGGAGAGGCTTTGCTTACAGCAAATCATGTATTAAATAGAGTACCCACCAAATCTGTACCTAGTACACCTTATGAGTTGTGGACTGGGTCAAAGTTCACTTTACATTATTTGAAGAAATGAGATTTTGTAGCTCATGTACTTATTCCTAGTCAATTAAGGGATAAGTTAGATTTTAGAACATTGAAGTGTACATTTATAGGTTATTGTAAAAAATCTTTTGGTTATAGATTTTTCCATAATGAAAAGGGAATCATTTAATATAAGGATGCAACTTTTCTTGAAAATTTAAAAGAAAAGAAAGAAAATGAAAATAAAATAGAACCGCTACTTGTAGTGGAAGATAACTATTTCAATGATATCCTAGAACATGATCCTATGATTGAAGGGGAACAAAATATAGAAAACGTGAATGAACCTATGGAAAATATAAGGGAAAACCAAAATGTGCCTGTAAATGGAAATGATGGAATAATAGATCAAAATGAACAAACTCAAAATGGAATTGAACCGGTAGAGCCTATTAGCAATTAAAGATTAAGGACTCAACTTGCTTGGATGAATGATTATCATTTGTATTCTTGTGAGTCTTCATGTTTGATAGCAGATATAAAGGAAAATTACATGGAACCCATGAAGTATAAAGATGCTATTGAATCAAAAGAAAAAGATTTATGACTTGAGGCCATAAATGATGAAATTGATTCAATGGAAAAGAATAATGTTTGGGAATTATGTGATTTACCTAGTAACAGAAAGGCCATAGGATGCAAATGGATATTTAGGAAGAAGTTGAAGGTTGATGGGTCTATTGGTAAATATAAGGTTTGGTTAGTTGCTAAATGTTATACACAAAAACCAGGTATTGATTATCAAGAAATTTATTCTTCGATAGCTAAGTTTGCATATATAAGAATTATCTTGGCTATTATTGCACATTTGGATTTAGAATTACATCAAATGGATGTAAAGATTACATTTCTACATGGTGATTTGCAAGAAGAAATTTACATGTCACAGCCTGAGGGATATCAGGTAAAAGGACATAAGGACAAAGTGTGCAAATTAAATAAGTCAATATATGGTTTGAAACAAGCTTCTAGACAATGTATCACAAGTTTCATGATGTAATTATCAAAATGAGATTTGTTTCAAACAGGTTAGACTATTGTGTATATGTCAGGAAAAGTGGGAGCAAGTTTATTATATTGTCTTTGTATATAGATGATATTTTGCTTAATGGAAATGATACTGACATGTTAAACAACATAAAGGAAGAACTTAGCAAAAGGTTTGAGATGAAGGACATGAGAGAAACATCTTATGTTCTTGGAATTCAGATCCTTAGATATCGGAGATCTGGAATACTGAGTATAAATTAGGAAAGATACCTACATACGGTGCTGAAAAGGTTTGGAATGAAGAATTACTCCTCAGCCCCTACACCATATGTGTTTGAGAAAAGATTAAGGACCAATGTCCTTGAAAGGGGAAAGAACCTTTGAGAGCACCTTATGCCCAAGTGGTTGGAAGTTTGATGTACACTATGCTTTGTACACGGCTAGACTTGGCATATGCTGTGAGTGTTGTCAGTAGATATCAAAGTAATCCCGGAATAAAACATTGGGAAGCTTTAAATAGAATAATGAAATATATGAAAGGAACTCTGCACCATAAGTTAACTTATCAAGTGGATGAACTTGAAGTACTTGGTTATATAGATGCAGATCTAGTTGGTGACAAAGATGATGGGAAGTCCACTTCGGGACATGTATTCATCTTTGGAGGTACAACTGTATCTTGGGGAAGTAAAAAGCAATAGTGTGTAGCTAAATACACATAGGAAGTGAATATGTTGCCTATAGTACAGCTGCGTCACATGCTGTTTGGATCATAAAATTTATAAATGATTTAAATCTCAACTTGATAAATGGTCCAATAGAGATGTATTATGATAATCAAGCGGCAATAAGTCTTGTACATAGTGGTGCAAATACAATAAGAGGACAACACATTAACATACATTATCACTGTATTCGTGATATTGTGAAGTGTGGGAAAATAAAATTGAGTTACATTCCCACATCTGATCTGATTGCTGATCCTATGATAAAGGGGATTACAGCGAAAAGATTTATTAAGTTTGTAAACTTAATGGGATTAAAGAACATTTCCATAGATGATGGAAATGAAGAACATTCTCATGAATAGTGGGAGTGAAAATTGAAATTATATATTTCACGAATAGTGAAAATGGAAAGTTAACATGACTTTACATGGAATTGGTGCATAATCTTCATGACCAAGTAGGAGATGTGAGCTAGTGGTCAATGAAGACCACTGTTACATGTGGAAGACGTTTATGGAGAAGGAGCCGTTGGAGGGCGGAGAGAGGTGAAAGATAATGACTCCACTATAAATAGAGGTGGAGATTGAAAGGAAACATCATCTGAGAAATCATACCTTAAATCTTCACCTTCTCCACCTCGTCGGAGCCCTCAAACACCAACCAACATATATGATGACGTCCAATCTATTTATTATATTTGGAATTGCACGGATGCTTTCGTCTCTTATTTCTCGTGTTTAATTTATGTGGAAGTAGGAATTAGTGGTCTCTTATTGCTATACATTTAGCCCATCTCTAACTATACATTTAGCCACTAGTTGATCATGTAGACAATTTTTTTTGGGCATTGCTCTAGAGTATTTTTTATATCGGTCGTGTTTGATTTACTTAACTGTGTGGGTCCTAATAGACCCGGCCCAGCCCGGCCCGGCCCGGCCCAGGTGTCATTTCCTCTTCTTTTTCTTACAGAAGGAGAAGCAAAAACCCTAGTGTACTGTACAGCCGTTCTGTTCTCCCTCGCTCTCTTTCTTTCTGGGTGATCTATTCCTTCGGTCTAGGGTTTGTTGTTCTGTGTGGGTTCCCATTGTCGTCCTCGTCGAAGATGTCGCTTCGCGTGCTCAATCCGAACGCGGAGGTGCTGAACAAGTCGGCGGCGCTGCACATGAACATCAATGCCGCCAAGGGCCTGCAGGACGTGCTCAAGACCAACCTCGGACCCAAAGGGACCATCAAGATGCTCGTGGGAGGCGCCGGCGACATCAAGCTCACCAAGGACGGAAACACGCTCCTCAAGGAGATGGTACGGTGCTACTTCTTCAAAAAGTTTGCTTCTTTTTTTTTGTGGCGGGGAAAGTGATGTTTCTCTTTGGGGATTGGATTTGGTTTGAGCAGCAAATCCAGAACCCGACGGCGATCATGATCGCCAGGACTGCGGTTGCGCAAGACGATGCCAGTGGGGACGGGACCACGTCGACTGTGCTCTTCATTGGTGAGCTCATGAAGCAGTCCGAGCGCTATATCGACGAAGGTCAGTGCTTCTGATAGAAGAATTCTATAGTTCACACGCATATGCTTTGGGTTTGAAAAGGATGCGATCAGATAAAAAATATGTCTTCCTCTTTTCATAGCTCCTACCGATGATAAGCACGTCCGGTGTTAAATCTCTAGCAGCATGGTTTTTGTGTGGTTTTTATTGTTACAAAGGGACACACTGGATAGGTTGCTCTTGCCATATGTAATGGGGGTCTGTAATTGGATTCGGAATTTACTGTTACTAGATATTGAAAATGTTGGGAATCTGTCAATCAATATCCTCATCATCTTCCACCCTTCCTTGAATCATTTCTCTTTTGAAATTTATCTCGATTTCAACAACTACACTCTTGTGCAACATTTTCTCTTGTCCCGAGCATTGTTCCAAAAACTGGAAAAATGGCTGCTTAAATGCCCTTTAAACGTTTTTTACATGATACAGTTGTTTGAGGAAAAACGGCTGTTTTTTAATGTAATGTTAATGACTTATTGTCATTGGCATAATTTGATTGTCTAGGTACTTATTTGTTTACTTTTGCTCGTCACTTATTTAGTTATTTAATTTATGTTTTTGAATTATCGTGGTTGAATAAGAATTACACACTTGTGATTTTATGATAATTACACATATTCAAGTTATGTTTTTGAATTAAATCAATTGTGTTTGAATAATAGTTCCATATATTGAGGTAATCTGTTGAATTTTGTTGGTTATATGCATGTTACATTTATTTCTATTTTTTTAGATTTTGACTGTATTTTCATTAAGCCTCCATTTAAACTTTTGTTTTTTCAGAAAATGTTTAGTGACTCAATCCATGTAAAGGCTGTTTTCCATTTTTTTAAACATTGATCCTGAGTAATTCTTGATTCCAAGAGAATGGCACTTGCAATTTCCTCTCTTGTGAAATCATCAAGAGTAATTGAGATTGTGTTGTGGAAAGCTCAGTAAAGTTATTAAGAACAAGGTTTAGGGCTTGAAATAGGATATTTTAGGTACTAGGACACAGTTGCACTTCTTGGTGAATTGAGGTTCCATTACCCCTTGGTTTTTGTCTTGGTTGATTTATGTAGAACTAGACTCTTGGTGAGAGTTGGTATCATCCTAAAACAAATCATTCACTGTCAAACCAATCTTGTGCACTTTGTTTGTGCATGCGAGTCATGATCATTAACGCAAAGGATTAGTTGAAATTGACTAGTTAAACATCACTGCAATCCAAGTTTGTGTTTATTTTTTGAAAACACTCAAGTTTGTGTGTTTATTGTTGTTTTCATGCAATCACACATTACACCAATGATGAAACTTCTTTGTCCTCCTCTAACTCTTGAATCTTGACATTTGATCCAGGAATGCATCCTCGTATGCTAGTTGATGGATTTGACATTGCTAAAAGGGCAACACTTGAGTTTCTTGAGAAGTTTAAAGCTCTTGTTGTTATTGGTGGTACACCTGATAAAGAAATTTTGAAAATGGTTGCAAGAACAACACTCAGAACAAAGGTAAGTCTTGTCATATATACTTTTAGTTTTTTTCCCTGAATTGTGAAATGAGTTTATTTTTATTTTTTCATTTTTTTTCTGAGTAGTTTGCTCTAACACATTGTCTGATATGCTTTTGCAGTTATATGAAGCATTAGCTGATCAGTTGACTGATATTGTTGTTAATGGTGTAAGTTCTGTCTATTTTTATATTTACTTCGTCTTTTATCATCCAATGGTCTAAAAATGGTCAACATGGCCATTTAAACATCATTCACACATATCCGGACACTGCCCATGTTGTTTAGGGGCTACACAGGCTGTTAGACGAATCGGATCTGCACAGCTGTTTTTTCCCATGTCACCTGTTTACACAGCTGTTTTTGTTATGATACACAGTCGTTTTTTCCCCATTGCTGTTGCTTTTCTCCTTTCCTATTTTCCCATTGTTGCACATTATTCCTGTTATTTGTTTGAATGAAATTACTTTTGGTTGAATATTACGTGCATACATTCAGGTAATTTGATGAATGTTGTTGGTTATATGCATGTTAAATATTTTTATATATATTTTTAATACTTTGACTGTTTTTCATTAAACCCCATTTAAACCCCGTGTAGCATTCACACATGTAGAAATGCAATCTGTGTCATGTCCGTTTCCCCTTTTTTCAAACATTGTTGTCAACTTATGATCATGCTATTTAAGTAGTGATTTAATGATTTTAGTCCTGGCATGACTTGCAGTTTATGCCATACACTTATGTGATGATACCAGCATCCTGGGAATTCTCTCTCTGAATTTTAAATATGATTCAAAAACCTGTTCAGCCTTTTCTCTTTAGTTGCAATTCAGAAAGTCATAATGTCTCACATAATTCTTAAACCGAAAAACATCATAATTTAGGATCAATGCATGCTTTACAGAGTTAAGAAGAAAGTTACCCTCACACCCCCATGGTTTCATGCTCTCAGAAGTTATATGTTTAATGTCAATAGTGTCTCTTATAACTTTCTTAGTTGCTTCACATTGTCATTTTTAGTGTGAAAACTTCATTGAACTTCATGGATCTTTGTTCAAGTTTGCCATTGGTAGGTATTTTCTGTGCATTCATCTTCACAAATGGTTGAATTTATTCACATGGTTTTTGTATGATGTTTTTCGTTCTGTTGACCTTTCCAATGATTCTGTAATTGACAGGTACTTTGCGTGCGGAAGCCTGATGAACCTATTGATCTTTTTATGGTTGAGATTATGCACATGCGCCATAAATTTGATGTTGATACCCGCTTGGTACGGCAAACTACACTTAATTCCTTGCAGTTTCTGCAGCTCGAATTTATGTTTTTCTGTACTTACAAGTCACAAAGACCAAAAATAATGCTCAAATACAATGTAATCCTTTGTTTCAACTTTGAATAACTAAGATTTCATAGGAAAACACTGTATTGGCAATTTTCCATGAGGTAGCACAAGGATGTGTCTAAGATTTCTTAGCAAAATCACAGTCTTGCCAATTTTTCATGAGGTAGCATGAGGATGTGTCCTGTGTTATTTGATAACTTGACAGTGGGTTGATATTTCTCTGATACGTTTAGATAGACAAGGGTGATACTGTTTTTATAATGAATTATTTTTAAACAAATTTTCAGGTTGAGGGTCTTGTCTTGGATCATGGTTCTCGACATCCTGATATGAAACGAAGGGTGGAAAACTGTTACATACTAACTTGCAATGTGTCGTTGGAGTATGAGAAAAGGTAAGAATTTTTCTATTTAAACATTTTTTCAGAAGAGTATATATGTTTTCTGCTTGAGGGCATATGTACTACTTCAACTAACATATTTTCTCAGTGAAATAAATGCAGGATTTTTCTACTCAAATGCAGAGCAGAGAGAGAAGATGGTTGCTGCTGAAAGACGTCAAGTAGACGAGAGAGTGAAGAAAATCATTGAGCTGAAAAATAAAGTAACAAGCTCTTTACTCTTCATTTCTGTGCACATGGTTAGTTTTTGTATTCTGACATATATCTTTTGTCAAGGGCAGGTCTGTGGAGGTGATGACAAAAATTTCATTGTGATCAATCAGAAAGGAATAGATCCTCCATCCCTAGACCTTCTAGCCAGAGCAGGGGTTTGTTCTTTTCTTTATTTTTACATGCTATTCATGTCCTCCGGTTCCTATCCAGGTTCAATGAGCTTTCTAACACCGAAAATATATGCATTAATTAAACTAATGCAAACCTTGCTAAAAGGAAGAGGTTTATGTTAATATTTCCACTGTTATTCGAAGAAATGCTTGGTTTTGTATTATTCATATGTTGTGAAACTCTTTGAGCACTTTGGTAATGATTTGTATGGTCTTGGGGTTCCATGTATATCACAAGTCCTATATATTCAAGCTCAAGTCAATTTCTGGATGCATGTTATTTATGTTATGCAACCCTTTATTTTGTTGCAGCTATCTGTATACTTAAATAATTCTAATTTATGACTGAACATAGAATTCTTGAACTTCTTCTTAGATTTGGCATCCCATATGCATGACTGTTGTTTCTTGGTTGTC
This sequence comes from Posidonia australis, assembly GCA_024699735.1. Classification (NCBI taxonomy): domain Eukaryota; kingdom Viridiplantae; phylum Streptophyta; class Magnoliopsida; order Alismatales; family Posidoniaceae; genus Posidonia; species Posidonia australis. The sequence goes on along the minus strand of JAMKQA010034208.1, from coordinate 15,360 downwards.
TTAAATTAGTCCCCTGTATGTCGTGTTTTTTTTTGTATTGTCTGTAGATAGTGGCACTAAGAAGAGCAAAGAGGAGAAATATGGAGAGGTTGGTGCTTGCTTGTGGTGGTGAGGCTGTTAATTCTGTTGAGGACTTGACTCCCGATTGTTTGGGGTGGGCTGGTCTCGTTTATGAACATGTCCTTGGAGAAGAGAAGTATACTTTTGTGGAGAACGTGAAAAATCCTCACTCATGCACTATATTAATTAAAGGTGAGATTACAGGTTTTGCCCCTTTGCTTTAAAACAGCCAGTATGGGCACTTGTAAGCTGTATCAGTATAAACCATGTTCTTAATCTCAACTTGGATATTTTTGTTGCAGGTCCCAATGATCATACCATTGCTCAAATCAAGGATGCTGTTCGTGATGGCCTCAGATCTGTCAAAAATACGATTGAAGATGAAGCTATTGTGCTGGTATTTTTTTTCTGCAATCAATATATTAGCTGCATCACCGCTCAAAAGAAAAAAAACTGCATCTCTACTTTGCTCTATTTGCCAAATGTCTAGAAGCATGACATATTTCTCTTTGATATCATTACTTGTGGCCTTTCTTTATGTCATTTCACTATAATTAGAACAGCAATGTATTTGGTCAAATACTTGGCCTTTGCCGAAATGAGTTCAAAGGTTTGGTGTAAATGCACGACTGATTTTAAATAGTGCAGTATCCTGAAGATGGGTTTAAATTAGACTAGCGATGACTTCTCCGGTTCATAGAATACATTTTTCACATGAATATTGACAAAGCTATCATAATTTACTCTCTTCTTAAAATGGTTGGGTGGTTCTCAAATTCTATTAAGTAATTGTTAAAGAATAAAAATAATTCTCTTTTGACATGTTTAAATTTTGATGGATGGGATGGTGAAATTGACTAGGGAGATTAAGAAGGCTATGAACATACTGCGTCTGAAGATGATGAGAGAAAAGGTGTAGTGGTGAACATAGGAAGAATTCCACATGTTCTAGCTTCTTTAAACTGACAAATAAGCTGTAAAGAGGGAAAGAACTACCATACCATTTCTTTTTTAGTCCACCACTACAACTTTCTTTGATAGAGGACAAGAGATTGGAGGACATGACCTTTCATCATGGTAGAAAAATCTAGGTCATTTAGAAGCAGCATGGTTGATAATATTTTTGCTGATTCCACATGGCTTGAGCCTGTTGTTTATAGCTGATCCCAGGTTCAATTACCATAGTGATCTCAAATATGGTTCTAGCCGTGAATGAATGATGCTAGCATAATCTGGGTTATTTGGAACGAGAATGGTTGATGATATCTTCACTGATTTCATATGGCTTGTGCATATTATTTATAGCACCAATTCGCATAATGATCACAGTTCTGGTTCACAATTGGGATGGCACTGGTGTCATTCAATTGGGAGTTATTTCACCTATGAAAATAGCTTCCCTTGGAAATGAATGGGCTGAGTACAATTATGTTTCTTTTCAAAGTAATAACGTTTTATTATACCATCAGGTAGTGCACACAGATTTGCATAGTCAGGCCTTGCTAAATTAATACTTTGTTTTCGTTGCTTTGCAATTTCAGGGCGCAGGTGCTTTTGAGGTTGCAGCCAGACAACATTTGATCAACAATGTTAAGAAAACTGTCCAAGGGGTACTTAATTCTTTACATTTACATGTACTTAATGAAAACATTTCGACTTTGTGTTCATAAAAAGGAATTATTCTCAACAGCGTGCCCAGCTTGGTGTGGAAGCATTTGCAGATGCACTTCTGGTAATACCAAAAACACTAGCAGAGAATTCTGGCCTAGACACGCAAGATGTCATTATTGAACTAACGGTAATCTAGACATCTATCTTATAATAGATATGGATAAATTGAGATATCTGAATTTGATGCTGCTTGTCAGGGCGAGCATGACAGAGGGAACATTGTTGGTTTGAATCAGCACACTGGAGAACCAATTGACCCTTCGATGGAGGGAATTTTTGACAACTACTCTGTGAAGCGTCAAATTATAAACTCTGGGTATGTGTCCTTTTTATTATCTATGGTAGTTAGCATGGTTCAGCTGTTATCTCTTTTCATCATCGTTTCTGTATTTCGTAGGCCTGTTATTGCTTCCCAGCTGTTGCTGGTTGATGAAGTTATTCGTGCTGGTCGTAACATGAGAAAGCCAACCTAAGCAGGATGGCTTGTTTACTGAATGGCTGGGTGGTTTGTGATAGTGGTTTCTTTACTCGGGAATGTTTTGATTGTATGTTCAATGAATGGTGCTTGTTTTTATCGTTCCATTGCCGTTTTGAATGTATTCTGAAGTTTTGTAGCTTATTTAAGAATTAGACGAGAACATCCAATTGTAGATTGCGGTGCTCGTTTGATGTCACGCAAATTCAGGCGTATGTGTTATTGTGAATTTAAAGGCGAGATTCAGATTTTGTATGGTCTGGCTCTTTAAATTGGTTGTCGTGAACTAGATATCTGAACTTCTTGTCCTTGTTTGGTATATGGATAAGTTAAAAGGTGGAATAGTAATTTTTATTTCAATCTACTTATTTTAGAATAGTTATTCTATATGAAAGGGTGGATTAGAGTTATTGTGATATATGTATATATATGATGTGTTTATTTTTTATTTAAAAATTAATACATATATAATATGATGTATATATATTTTAAATTATATATATATATATATATATATATTAATAATCAAGTTTATTATTATTAATTTATATGTTTTTCATTTATTTTAATACTTAATTTATTTTTCATTGAATATCTCTTTATACATATTTATTCATTTTCGAAAGGAAATTATTTCTAAATTGAATAATAATAGTATTAAAATACTAACATTATTGTATTTATTGTTACTTTTTGTATTCTACATCTATTAGAGACCTAAGGTTTTGCATCACAACCAACTAAAATATTAGACTTACGCAGAGAAATCAACCATGTCACTTCCATACAGAGAAATCATCTGCTTTCACTTTTATACAGTAAAACAATTACTATCAAGTTGTATTGTAAGCAGTGATTAGCTGTATTATTATGATAACAATAATCTGTTACTTCGAAAGCAATATTATCCGGACCATCTAAGGGGGGTTTTCGGTTTTGTCTGATTCTTTGGTTAAATTGTATACCTATGCGATATTCAATTGAAAGTAAACATTGGATGATCTAGTGCATTCCTTCTCAAAGCGACAGTACAAGTCTGGAGCCTCGAAAACAATGCCTTTGGATCACCCTGCTTGTGCAGCAAAAAATTATCAAGTCATACAGTTACCCGTTTGGGCCATCATTTGTCGCTCGATAAGTATGCTCGCATTATCATTTTCCAGGCATACTAGTCCAAAACAATACATCCTTCACTCATCACCATCACCCAGAAATCTTATCCTGCCCCAACTCCACTCCGTTCTGCAAGCCATCCTAAACTGCAAATCCACAATAAGAGAAGACGATATAGTTCATGCCGGTAAGTATTAGGGTGGTTGTGGACTTGTGGTCATCCAATTAATCAGCAGTGTTTTTGAAGTGCAGTTTGTTGGGAGAATTTTTCGTGGATGTTGAATCATACCGCATAAAATTGAACAAACAAGGTCCAATGACATAATGCAATTATCAGAAAACAAACATTGGAAGGAGACACTAGTGAAAAAGAGAGGAAAACCAAACATAAAGACAGATGACATATCAGTTATGTTCAAACACGTAGAAAAGCACGTACTAATTGCTATGCGTAAGACGACCAGATGAGATAAAAACCTGAGAATATTCTAGACTTGCAGCAATGGAACAAAATACTGCCTTCCAAACGTAGTACACATGTATTGCCGTTATTTTCAATTTATCGACACAACTTCGACCTGATATCAAAATGGAAGTAATTTAAACAAATGTGGATTTTTTTTACTGGATTTTCATCAATACGATACCGACATACAAACATTTTACTGACATATATCTGTTTTTCAACTTGTCAAAGTCCAACACAAAGCTGACATTTGCCGACATGTATCTACTTTTCAACTTGTTAAAGTCCAATACAAAACTGACATTTGGAACCAAATGTCCAAATACAGTAAATGGTAATATACTTTCAACATGTTTAACGTATCTAGATCACCTTCCAAACACAGCAGCTAATAAAAATTTATGCTCACACCTTGCTCTCCTGTTCTTGCATGTAATTCTTCTTCATTTCTTCCAAAACAGAGTCATTGGTACTGCCAACAAGAACAATTATGAATATTCAGTATTTCCTTTTGTTCAAATACATGTTGAGAGGTTAAATGACAAACAAGCTTGATGAATTTATACAAAGTCATTAGATTCAACCTCATATTCTCATCAAGATATATGTAAATTGTACAAGTATGCTTTGAAAAAGGCTATAGTCTAATTTCTAGTTGTTTTTCTGATTATTTGATTCCATTCCTTTACTATCACCTGTAAATGTTCAATTGCAGCAAAAGCTACCTAGGAGAAGCAAACATTGAGAAAGTGGCATATTCCATGAAAGAAAACTCCCAAGCAATGTCATGTGTGACGGATGTTCAAATGGGTAAAAAACTTATAAGGCATAAAAACTAACAAGTATCACTAGATGGTGATGATAATGATATTACAAACAATGATTAGGACAATGCATTATTGCAATTATATGGGGTTGATAACATGAAAGCTTTTTACCACTTGACTCCTCCTCCTTCCTTCACATTATACATGTTAAAATTAGTCATTTTTACCACTTCTAACCTTGTAATTTATATCTTCCTCTGCCCTATCTGACTCCATCGACATGCATTAAGTCTCATTTCCTTACAAATGCACTTTCCTAGTATTCTTGGTGAAGCCATGAGCAATAAGAGAGTCTCTACATCTTTCCTCGGGAGTGTTGTCATTGGGGGCATCCATCTCAATATACACGTTTAAGCTACATATACTTCAGAAACATGTTCTCAACTGCCAAACATTTAGTATCATGATGCAATATTTGTATAATTTTCCCTTCGATTCAGTAGGTTCTCTCTTTCATGCTATCATTATGTAAGAAGATTGCATACACATTTTTCCATTTCAACCATCTGTCACCTCCATCTTTAAGAATAGTATATCTTAAATCTTAAAAAGGATAAACCTAAAATGGCTCTCTTTATCAATATTTAAACTCAAAACAAGGAAAGAAGCGATGATCCGACTGACTCTTTTTACTTACTATTGACGAAGGCATTCGTTTAGTTCCTTTGCTTCCTTACGACACTTCCATACGACTGAAATAGTTCTTCCTCCAGCACACTCAGCATACTGTCTGGTTAAGACGTCACATTCCTTAAGTGCCTTCTGCTTCATTTTGCTGCGTAAAGCTGGAGATAAAATCAAATGAATAGTGATAGAATCATTAGTGACAGAAACAATATACCACGTAGCAAAGAGAATGCGATAAAAAGCGATCTGGACAGCTTGAAAGAAGAAAAAGAAAAATCATCCAAGAGACAATAACTTAAAAATCCACAGTTCTAATAGAAGAAGCTTATAGACTGAGAAAAGAAAAATTACCCAATAAAGTGTAGTAGTGTACCCAGAAAAATTACCAAATAGCATACATTTACATTTTCCCAGTAAAGTGTCAATAATGTTAAATACAATTTGAGTGATTCTGATTAAAAGCAAAAAAAAAACCCTAGCCAACCATCATAAGAAACACGCATACACGACAAAGTGGGAGAGGTGAAGAGACGAAGGATGGTTGCAGTCCAGTACCTTCTTCGACTTTCTTCTTGACATGATTTTCCCTCGCTTCGTCGACGTAACCCATCGGAATCGGAATCTGAATCGGAATCACCCGCTGTGAAGTGTTGTGGCGGAGCTTGAAACGACGGAAGGACGACTGCGGGCCAACGCGACACTGCCGGTGTTTCTCGTGTTCCTTAACCAATTCACTACAGAAATTTCATTCCGGTCCCTCCAGTATGCTTTTGTTACGCAATAACCTCTTCGCATTTTTATAAATAATAACTATAAATTGCTATCGGATCACCCAGCGGACAGTGGTCAGCAAAACCTCCTAATTTATTTTCAAATTGTCCCCCGGTTGAGAGAGAAAGAGAAATTTAAACATGAGTTGATTAGTCATTTCACAATATGGGTTACATGTTAACTATAGTTAATTATCAAAACCAGTAGTCAACTCACGATCAACCGGCATTTGGGGAAATTCCTAATTCAATTGAAAAGGAGAGAGGTGCTACTAATTATTTAAAAGTGAGTTTATTTGTAATAAAAACAAAAGTCAGTCAGTGTACGATTTATCATCATATACACTGGCCTCAAATGATTGCCATGGAGATAGACATGAAAAACGGACCGGACCGAGCCGACCCGACCCACGAAACAACCGACTCGGTCAAGCCCGGACCTGCCGCAACAGTCCCTGGGCCCGACACAGCCCATGGCCTGGGGCCGGGCAGGTCCGAGCCCACGGGCCGGTAGCCATTTTCCGCACACAACGAGGGCCGACCTGGCCCAGCCAGACTGGTTCCCGCGGGCCAGACTGGGCCTATCCGACGAGCCAGCCGGCCCGGGCAGGGCGGGTCTGAGCCGACCCGGCCCATTTTCCATGTCTACATGGAAGCCAATATACTGATACATTTGAAATCGACTTCAAATGTTCATTAATCACAACCCCCCTTCAGTTTTCGCATCACTCTTATTCATGTAACTTGAGGTACTCAACTGAATTCAGGTTTAGCTTCCTTGCTTTTACAGACAAAGTCTTCGATTTTATTCTTACTGTTGATTACAAGGGACAAGTAAAACAGTCAAGTATTTAATTATTAATCTCTCCAATATCAACGATTAGAAACACAAGGAACAAAGTTAAGAAACCATGCAGTTCTGATGTGCATCAGCGTATATCTGAACTACAAGAATTCTTATTATCTTGTGTCAAAACTGAACTACAAGAATTCAGTAATTCACTTCTTGTACAGTCCGATTGTCATGGATCATCACAACATTACTACTAATAGTAGTCAAGCTGCTGTAGCTTGATACCACCCAATTAATTTAAGAGTCCGATTGACAATCAAAGTAGATTATTGACCTTTTTTTGTGTTTATGAATCCATATCTAAAAAATCCAAAAAGCTAAATCTTATGAGTTTTTTTCATTTTTTTCCCTCTTTCTATTATAAGAACATTATTTCCTTATTATGTCATCACTTTGCAAATAATTTATTCTCAATAATCTACGAACAGACAAACCCAAAAATACAAGCAGCAGCCCAAAAACTTAAAAAGAAGAGCGCAAAGAAAGATTTTTTATTTGAATAGATTGCCGAGGGAAGCCAAAGAAAAATTGCCACGACATGCTAAACTCTCACTATTAACAAATATACACACTCGGCAAAGAATATTACCCCCCCTCCCCCACAAAAAGAATTACACGCCCTAACATCTCATTTAACTACCAAGAACAACAAAAGTAGAAATAAAAACGCCACCCACCCAGCAGAAGTGCACCTTTCAGTTCTGTCGGAGCAAAGGGACTGGTGCCTTGATTTGCCATCCAGCGAACTGATAGTCCTCATCACGAGGCAAAATTCAATGATAATAGGAAAGAAGCATTTTTAAAACATTGATATTATCAAAGAAATCTCAGTGATTCAAGACGTCCGAAACTCTATCCTCAGCATCAGCTGGGACCTCCCTCCCTGGAACGTCTATCTTTAGAAGGCTGGAATACCTGTGAAACAATTTCTATTAGTATCCAACAAACAAAATCATTTTAGCACAGGGAAAAGTATCCAGCAAATGCTTACTCAGCAGGTGTAAACAAGTAGACATGTTCTGCGACGAAGGCAAGCAGTGCCTGCATATATAAGAAAAAGAATTAGAACACATCTGGCAAAAAAGGAACTGTGATAATCTTAAGACTGATATGAAAAAACTCCGTTCCCCACTACATGAGCAATGTAAATCAGCTCCATACCCAAATGAAGTTACCAGCCCCGTTAAATTCCATTGGAGAGCAAAAAAAAGAGAGGCTCAAACAGTTTTCTAAGGATTTTGTAAATTTCTCATTTGACTGACAAAGATTTGCTGGAGCAGGCCAGTTGACAAGAAAATAGAAAATTACCATGTCATGTGAAGAAAGAAAATATCAGATAGTACACACCAAAGTCTCAGCTCATGCAAATCCCAAAAAAACAGAAGCATGTCCCAATTTCCTGAATTAATTATGTGCCATAATAACATATACTTAGAAAAAATGTCAACCTCAGAAAAGGTACCTCAAAAGGCAAATTTAAGAGTTCATAGTAAGTTCGAACACGATCTAATCTCTGTTGGACAGCTTCATTGTTGATGGATGGTATGGCTGCTAAAGCCTGTATAGAAAATATGGAAGTATTATTAAGCAAAATCCATTTGTAAAATTGAAGCATTGGCAAATGGCAAACACAATAAGCACTAAACTCAAAAATTCAAATTCATCACAAAAGGAATGGTTCTTTTAAATGCATTAAGAAAAGGCAAGAATCTTAATGATAGCATAAGTGGACAATTAGTAAAACCACAATAAATCAATATATCCTCCACAAATTTAAATCTGATTGACAACTTAATCTTTCTCTAGATGGAATGGGGTGACTTGAGAATGGAACAACAACGTCCATAACCATGCTGACACCAAATTAATGTAGCACAACCAGTCGGTTAATGCATATCACCACTCTGATTAAATTCGGCTATACGCATCTTCTTAAAATAGACAAAGGCACCAACTTTAGAAAGGAAACCTAAATTTATTTTGAAAAGGAAAAATAATTCTAACATACAAAAGAAATCTAAGGCAGGATTACTGCATATTGAAATTTGATGAACTAGTGTAGAGCTGCACCGTAGTGGGAGAAATGAGGCATAGTGGATGCAGTGCAAGTCTGTAATTGCAGTAGCAGCCAGAAATGACAGCGGGGAGTTGAAAAGGCAATGACCATAAACCCCACTGTGGTTCATATGACTCTAGGTGGCAAAACACGACATGGCAACAGATCAAGTCCACCTATACCCAGATCCATCTTTTTTCGTAGGTATGAATTTCCATCTAAACCACAATCTAAAATTAAGACCCAAACACTATTAAATTTATAAAATTACCTATGAATATTATACATAGCAAAATACTAATCAAATCATTATAATAATTAATAACAAGAAATTTCGTTAGAGAAAAACTAAATATCAGTCACACTCCAATAATCCATACATCACAAAAACAGTTAATTAAAATAATCATCCCAATTTGTTGCACTATATTTGAGTTGGGAAAGGAAAATGGAGGTTTTGTTAAAAAATAAATAGATATTATTATATAGTTAAATATAAGGATAAATTACAGTTTACTTTCTTCAACCATTTAAAATTTTTAACTTGGTATCTTACATTTTTTTTTGTTACAACTTGTCCCTCTCAATTACTTCTATTAAACAACAAAATCCTTCTATCAAGTTTGAAGAATCACATGATTTCCATTTTTTCTACTTCATAAACCCTAAATCCAACCTCACTACCAAAATTTTCCTTTTTCTCCTTTTCCAAACCTTTTTTCTTAATGAACCAACGACCATGAACTCCGTCAATACCACAGATCTTAAGCTTCTTCGCTATCGTCATCAAGCATATCTTCCCAGAAGAACACAAGAGAGCGCCAAAAACCTACTTGAAAAGGGTATCAACGTCTGAGATTGGCAGTCAAGTGGGGTATAGGTGAGGCAAAAATGTTCCCTAAGGGTAATGTTTAAGTCAAATTCCGTAAAACTAAGAAAAGAGTTATTTGAAGCTAAGGATAAAACGATCAGACGAAGTAAAAATTTAACATTGTTTATCCAAAAAAGTGGTTCCTTGTAATTAACTATAGTTGAAGAAAATAAATTGTAATGAAAAAAAATTTAAAATATCAAACTAAAAAATTCGAATAGTTGAATAAAATAAACTGTAATTTATCTTAAATATAATTATTATAATATATTTGACGTCCACAAATTTAGGTATTTTTAGACCTAAGTCCTAACAACTAAACAAATAGGTCTATTGGATCTAAGTCTACGGATCCATGGGTTATATTTTCTAGACTCAAACCCTAACATCATGAGTCCAAACCCAACCCATTGTCAGGGTCTAAGTGATATTTCTTTTCTGGAAAAAGAATAACTTGATGCCTGCTAACAAAATGCATCAAAGTTGTGAACCATAGGAACTAGGAGAGAACTTCAAAATGACGAGCATTTTATAATACATTTGCAAATTTAAATCAACTAAACAATTCTAGGGCACAAGGCACACCTGCTCCAATGCGATAGAATTTCTACATATCTGCTGGACACCCAACAGGTTAATGGACTTCATTTCCGTGAGAGCCTGAAAAAAGTTGCAATATGGTACAAATACATACTCAGTACAGAAGTATGAGCAAGCAAGCAGCTCTTGGTAAATTAGCAGCAACCAAACCTTGATTGAAGTACTTGCTGCGATACTACATATTCCACCAAATATGTAATTCCTCTTTATGTCTGCTACAAATGGTGTCATTTGTTCATCTCGACGCATTATCTGTTTGAAAAGTAATGGCCCAAGATTTTTTTTAAAAATATAAGTATATGATTGTACAGTACAACTTTTTTAGTATTAGAAGATTCAATGCATCAATACAAGCTTAGAAACAAAACAAATATAATTGATAACCTGTCACAAGATACCATTGTATAACTATGTGCTTACATGTACAAGTAGAAGGCAAAATGACATAAACAAATGTAATAGCAAAACATGTCTGGTTCTTTTTATCTCACTCTCTTCTTTTTCTTATTTTTTCTTCTTTTCTGTTTGGTTCATAAATACTCCCCAAGTCCCAAGTCATCCACCTCAAAACTCAAATCTGATCCTCTCCGATCTTGTTTTCTAACTGCAACCTCTCATCACCATTAATAATTTGGATTTTATTGCTCGTTAATATATGAAAACTTTCAACTTGAGTGCCCAGAGAAGACAGGTGTTTCTCTTACACAATGACAAAGAAAACGCTCTCAATTTCTGAAGATGCCAAGTTCTAAAATATGAATAGCAGGATACAATCTAACCTGTGCAGTCAGCGAAATGATGAAATCATCTGGCTCTTCCGCATCTTGTTCCTCCAAGTATTCTCTATTGGTCATTTCCTGTTTATGTTGAAACATTGTCAACTTCCAAGTGGACCAATGTTTCAATAACATATAACACATACAATGAATTAAAGCAGAACAAACCTGAATGTGGAAAATGGTCTCCAATTGCATTTCTACTCTCAAAACCTTTAGGCAATCAATTGAAAGTTTCCTGTATTCAGTGGCAAGAGACGCAAGATTTCTAGGAATTGCACTTGGAATATGTGCATGCTGATGATTTTGATGAATGTTGTTATTGGCCACCATTAGATTTTGTGGTCTTAAAGTGAATTCTCCCAGCCTAATATTCAAGAAAAAAAAAGTTTATGAAACATTTAACCTAATGTAGATATGTACATACTGAATATTTAGTGCCAATCAGCAAAGCATCGAGTAAAAAGAAAACCTACTTGTTGCAAAACTATTCTAAAACTTCAAAAAATTATTTAAAAAATCTAGTCAATTTCCATCATTTTGAGAGAATATGAAGGAACAAACTAATTCATCCCTTCTTTAAAAGTCAAGGGAAAGAGATAACACCAAGGCAGCACTAGAATTATTGAAAATGGATTCTCGCAGGTTATGATTTGAAGGACAATTTCATTTTTCTTAAAGAGAGAATGCAATTAGAGGAGAAATTTTTGAATCCACATTGATAAAATTTGAAAACGTAAAAGAAAGAAAAGTAGTAGTCTAGTGGATAATCTCAATAATGTAACTAAAATGATTTTAATAAGCAGATAATATTTCCAAATTAACAGCACCATGACCACAGTAAACAGCATAGAAGGTCAGAATCTAAATCGTCAAGTATCAGTACTCTCAATGACAAGTAATTTGAATTCAATTCCTCTAATTATAAAGCTTTATGATTGTAGAATTGGGTTCATGAAAAAGAAGAAGACAACCTCAATGACAAAACATTTACTGATTATACATAGATAGCCAGAGTCCTAAACGTCCGGTAATCTATTCTATTCTAATAAAGCTAACAACAATGTGATTTTGAATATGATTACCATTACCTTTCAATAGAATCTGCCGTGTATTCTAAAGAATCACTTAGAGAGGCCAACAAAATAAATTTTTGGTCATCACAAATAAGATTCTCCTGCACAATAAAAGTGAAAAACTTATATCCAGAAAATAGCTTCAGATACATGGTAGAGAATTGATAGTTCCAAAAGATAAACTAAACAAAAGTAGTATCAAAATGAAGACAAAAATGATTTCCAACTGCATCTTAAAACAAAACCTAATGGTCACAGGATTACCTGCTTAATTGGACGTAAGCCAAGCAATAAGTCACTAAATTCAGTCTCTGTTTCAATAGTTTCAGCATCTGAAATCCCATTTTCTATGAGTTGTTCACCGGATGGATTTGTTAAAAATGCACTAGCAGGATCAAGACGCATTAAGCTCTCAATATCATTCCTGCCTATAAGCATGTAACTCTGCTTTTCTAGAACAGCCTGGAAACTCAAAACGACATGGCCATAAGTTACCCAGATAAATTATAAAAGTAAGCAATGAAGGATAAATTATAAAAGTAAATGCACATTAAAAAATAATTAATGTCCGTAGACATATCAAAATAATTAAAACAAAATTAACAAGAAATTTCGAGGGATCTCTTATTTGGATAGCATTTTAAGATAGGTTTAAAAATCAATTTTTGAAACCTCCAACTCCAAGAGTGGAGGGATTTGGAGAGAGTAAAGGAAGTCAAGTTTATGTTCACAATACCAAAACTATCCTAATATAAAATAAGAATAAAAGAAATGTTAATCCTTACCATGTTATAAGAATGTCATCATACTTACTCTTTTCTCTTAAACTCTCTCAAACATATTCAAAGGAGATAAATCAGCTTCCTTTCTTTTCATTTTTCTGTTCCCAATTCATCTTTCTCCTCTCTTTTTATCCATATAGAACTTTTGTCTAGAAATGAATTCTCTCCTAAATATACAAACAAGGTAATCTGAATCAGCTTCGTTTTCTTTTACTTTTTACTTTTATCAAAAAAAAAACCTTTTCTATTCCCAATTCCTCTCTCTCAAATTCTCTCATTTCTTTTATCCATACAGAACATTTTTCTAGAAACAAATTCACAGAAATCACACTAAAATTCCAAAAGCAATAGTGCTTTCCTCTCAATTTATGAGATACCAAGGTTATGTTTGCACAGTATTACTATTAATGTAATGAGCCTAACCAAAACATTTTCCTCCAATGGCCACAATCAAGACATGCATATATATAAGCAACAATCTTTTAAAGAACGACACAACAATCAGGTTATGTTTTTCCATTTTTGTCTCTTTCAAGTTCTTTTATCTCCAATAATCACCTCTCTTTTTATCCATACAAACCATTAGTCTCAAAACAAGCTCATGGAAACCACACTAAACAATAACACTTCATTCTTTATTTTGGATGCGAAGATAATTTCTGAACAGTACTAACAAATTAAGCAAAATGCTTCACTAATCAAGACATTTTTAATTCCTATGGCCACTATCAAGACATGCATAACTGAGCAACAAACATTCAAAGAGGACCATAATGTGATGTCTTCCATTGGAAAAGAATTTCTATACCTCCATGTATGATGCACGACATCTTTCATGTGTACGCTCGAGAAATGTTTGCACATACTCAACTAGCTCACAGGCATACTTGGGCATTGCTTGTGCCCATCCTAACACCTAAAACCAACAAAAAAGGGTGGCTATTTGAAACAATAACTGGAAAAATAGAAAACCCCAATACTAGAAAGAAGATAAGAATACCTCTTTTGCTAACATATCAGTAGCCAATAAACCTTGCAAAACAGGACGCCCCTTCTCAACTGATGGTGTATATACTGAAGCAGCATGTGCTCGAGGTCTGAATGCAGCTGGATCTAAAAAAGAGAAATCAAAATAGTAATGAACAAGAGCAGATTAACTAGATAATAAGTCAATGCAACTTGGATATCGTGTACAACCAAACATTGTAGCAACTATACAGTGATTTGCAGATTCTATTTAAAATTTAAAAACAATGGTGAATTAAAGGGTGTATGAAAAAGAGAAACATATCAATAATGTAATATGATGTGATCCCCACATATATAATCAACAGATACACTAATCCTTTTGAAATAATACATAACCTTACTTGATATAGCCTGCTGAACACATTTCCGGTAGTCTACAAACATTGCTGGCAAAAAGTGATCCTTCAGGAAGTTTTCCACAAAGGCCAGTAAACCGTCATTTCTGCAATTTTGATAACCAAATCCCCAAAATTACATGCAGGTATACTTAGCCAAAACAAATGATAAATTGCAGAAATGGCCACTGGACATAAGACATCGTATTCTCAGGGTACCAAAGCTGGAGGACAGATAAATTGGATAAGGACTACCAAAATTTCACTAGTCAAGCTGAAAATTCAGGCTGGATTCTGGGTGGGGGAGGTGGGGCTACCATTCCCAAACATCATGCTGACCCACATGAAAGGGCAACTTATAGTCATGGCCCATGCTTGTTAGCCATACCATCTGTATGGGCACAAGGTTCATCCATAAATGTGATGCAAAAAGTTATACGTTTATTCCTGGAAATCTTGAAATGGTCCAAACCAACTAATCACCAGGTGTTTTCTAAAAAGGATGAATAATAATAGCCATACATATGTTATTACTACTAATTGATGAAGCAGAAGTCCACCTAAAAGCATGGTATAGAAGCTGATCTGAATCCAGCTTCCAGCTGATTTGAGTCCAACTTTAAAAGCATAGAATAGAAGCCAATGCACAAGAACCTTCACTAAAGTCTTTGATTACATGACTTGCTGAGGAAATTGTAGATCACATGATTTCCTAAACCATGTTCAGATTTAACAATGGTAGTAGTAAACATAGAAGACACCTATTAACTCAATTCTAATTAGAATGAGTATAAAATAAATCTATAAGATCACACACAATAAAGCCCCTTGACCTCATCATTGCTAAAAACAACCTTTGTTAAACATGACATAATGCTACAACAGAAAGCAAATACATTTTCATAGAAAAACACCACTTCACGTGCTTAACAAACTGGAACGACGTATGCACCAAAAGTTCTGGAAGGAAACA